>WBOK01000045.1:0-279959 GCA_009289805.1 Alternaria gansuensis | reverse complement strand
AGAGGGTAGCTGCTTTTCACTTTTTTTGGAAACCCCATTTTGACTACAACAACAACCACCGCCTTTGACACCTTAAAAATAAATAGAATTTAGATCGCAAGAAGGTCCTTCGAAGGTTAAAAGCTATATTTCTAGAAATCTTTACCTTATGCTATTATTATCCTAAATATAATACTAAGGTAGAGACTAACGTATTAGATAGTGTTGTTATAAGCGTACGTTTTTTGGAAAAAATTAAATAAGAAAGAAAGTCTAGTAGCATTTTTTAGTAAGGTTTTTCTAGGTTTAAATTACATTAGAAGATTTACAATAAGAAACTTTTTGCTATTATTATAGCTTTCAGTAACTAGCGAGCTGAATTAATATTAGCTAACTCTAAATTTAATGTATATTGAGAGTATTATTTACTTAAGTACTTTATAACTTTAAAAGTCCTAAACACTAAGTAAGTACATTAGGCTAAGGAACTTGCCCTATTTTCTTTCTATATCTAATACACCTCTAGGAAGAATTACGCCTACGCAGATATCCTTTCACGGCGTAAGTAGAATATAAGAAACCTAAAGTCTACTAAAAGCAATAATTAATTACAGGTTTTACTTAGACTACACTAACTAGATAACTAAATTAACTCTAACCTTGTCCTTACTTATGTTACCTAATTTTACGCTTAGACTTTATCTCTACGCGTAGTTAAAGCTACTTTAGAGCCTATAACTTTAGATTTACTAAAAATAATTAAATATATCTTGTAAATAAATTACACCATATTTAAAAAGGAGCATATTTTTTGCTGAATAAGTACTAAATTTAACATAAACTACTTTTAAACTTAATTGCCTTTATGCACTGTATAACTTTATACTCTGCACCTTGGCTTCGGCCTTTTAAGACAACCTTTTAATGTGACTACACATTTTATAGACACCTTTTTAGTAAAAAAAGATTTATTGCTAACAACAGGTATCTGGGCTTATGCCCCCTTGTTTGGTATTACTAGCACGCAATTAGTGTGTCGCATGTTTAGACAGAAATAAAGATGCGCGATATCCCTCTAACTAACTATTTTAACTAATAACTATTTACTGCTAACTATAACTTCTGTTGTCTTTGTTGCTATCCTAGCGGTGTTGCAGTTGCAGCGTTTAGTGCCTATTCTTAGATGTAAATAAATAACAACAGCATTACTAGCTATACACAGCTCTCCTATCGTAAAAAGTAACTTATAAAATCCTTTTACTTATTAGTTTATCTTAGCTACTTAAAAGCTGTTTTAATACGCCTTTACTTTTAATAAAGCTACTTCTATTTCTTTTTACTAAAGTTGTATTTGCGCAGGAAGAGATAGCTGAAGTAATATAGTTTTACTATACTTAAACTATTAATAAGCGTAGTATATATAGTATACTAGCTAAACTAGCTTTATATAGTCCTTGTTGTAACTTTAATATTTATAACACTAAACGCATTAAAGATATCTTAACTATAGTTATATTTTAACTTCTGCACTAACTTAACTACTATAAAGACTATTACTTCTAGCTGTTTTTTTACTAATAAAAGTAGCTACTTAATAATAGTAAACGCTAGATTTGTAATTTATTACTATAGCTTCTAGTATAGTAACTTAGTAAGGTCTAACTTTACTTATTACAAGCTATTAGTTTTTGTGTTAAAGAAGAAGAAGAATATTTTAAGCATTGTATTATTTGTATATAAGTTGTTTATATGCAGTATTGTATAGTATAAGAAATCCTAAAAGTAAAAAGTAGTAGGTAAAAAGCTTTTATAAAGAAGTATTGCAGGCTCCTGCTAGAGTAACGTATGTATTCTTACCCTCCTCCTCTATCTCTATCGCAATCTTGTTGCTAGCTTTAGGCTAGCAATTGCTGTTAAACACGTTTTAAATAGTATTGTTTTTTAGTACCTTTAGATTTTTTTAACTTTAATTTTTGCTTAGTAGTCTAAGCTTTTCTGCTCTAAGCGCTTAGCGCGTAGACCTTATCTACCTACTGTTTGAACCTTGTTAACTACACATAATCTTTTAATTGACTTTTACAACTAACTAGTAGAGGGTAGCTGCTTTTTACTTTTTTTGGAAACCCTATTTTGACCACAACAACAACCACCACCTGTAACACCCTAAAAATAAATACTCTGCACCTAGATAATCTAAGAAGCACACGACTAGGTTTTCTCTAATTACTCTAGTACTCTTAAAACTTATTAGTTAATTACTTTAAAATATTACTAAAAAGGTACAAGGGCTACTTAAAAAAGGTATTTATAAAACTATGTAGCCTATTATAAGTTATATCTAAGATAGACTAAAACCTATAGGTTGATTTAGTCCTTACTTATCCCTAATTGTTTATGCAACACTTGTATCTTAACTTTAAGAAATTCTTACCAGATAAACCTAGTAATAATTAGATTATAGTTGTAATTAATTGTTTATTTTAATAGGCTATCTTTATTCTTTATTTCAAGATAATTAACGCAAGGAGTATAAATAAGTTTTTGATTTAATAAATATACTAGATGTGCTACATACCTAACACTATAATCTCTAACTAAGGACTTTCGTTTATATTTAGTTTCTAGTCTAAGTTCTGTTATATCCTAGGCGTTAAAGTTAAACTATTAACAGCCTACTACAAAGAGACTAACAGTTATACAAACTTATAAATAAATATCTAAACTAAAGGCTTTTGCTATTTGTATCCTACTACTAAGACAACTAGAGTAGACTACTACCTCTAATTAATAGAGTATAAATTTCTTTACCTTATTCTACTCTAGGCATGTTCCTGTATTAGATTTTTTACAGATTTGATTTTAGATAAAGCAAGAACTAGAAGCAGCTAGCTAACAATTTTACTTTAACTAACAAAATAAACTACAAAAACGTGTTAACTTTAGCTACCTAAATATATAATGCCTAAGAAATAGTATAAACTTGTCTAGAAAAAGCTTAAAATTAAATATAAACTATAGTAAATTATTACTACAACCTACTTAATTAAAATAGAAAAAATAATTTTTTTAAACATAAAAGGCCTTGCAACTAATTACCTAAGCTAGAAACTATTAGCTAAATAAGAAAGAGTTTTTAAACTCTTTAAGATACACCACAGAAGATAGTAAGAGATAGCTCTAGAATAATAACGTGTGTATATTTTAAGCAATAATACCTGCAGGTATCCTCGCAGGTAAGAAGCCCCTTATAAGCACAATTGCTAGTAGGCAAGCTAACAATAAGCAAGTTTAGCGGACCTAGTTAACACGCAACTATGCGTGACAGAGCCTCCCTCTTTAGTCTAGCGTCCTAACAGCCTTAAGTTAACTCTCTAGACTGTATAAGGATGTTTTAGTAAAAAGCGCATGTTACTTGCAGCTTAAGTGCTCTTAAGATATATATTACCTGCAGTTTAAGTGTATAACAAGCTTTAGGCTTAAGTCTTTATAGCATTATTATAGTAACTTTTAAACTTATTATTTATTTCTTAAAATTTTTAAAAGTAAAAGTAAAAGTATATAATTATTATAAGTAGTTTATACAAAGTAATGTTTACTGTAGTAATAAAGAAATTTTCTAGTATATTTTTTATAATTCTTGTTTTAATTAATATATTTAATACGCAACTTTAACGCACTTACTATATAACTAAATAATAAGCTTTAATTTTTATTATAGTCTACTATTTAAATCCTAAGTATATTAAAAAGTCTTACTTATAAGATACTTAGCTATATAAGTTTAGCATACTTAATAAAGCTACTAATTTTATTACTTTGCATGCAACTTACCTGCGCTACGCATAAAATATTACTAAATAAAAAAAATTTATAAAAAGACTAAGTATTGTTATTACAATTATTATGCTAAGAGCAACTATAGTAGTTATACTAAAGTAAGTCTTTTTATTTTATTAACTATGCCTTAGCTAATTTAAATAAGTTTTTAAAGTGCTTAATAAGTGTTTAAATTATTTATACTATTTTTATACTTATTTTAATACTATAATTACTAATGCTAATATTCTAAAGACTAACTTTGCTATTATTACTACTAGCGTTAAGCTTGCGCAATACTAGTACTAATTTAACTATAAGTTTTTTAACTACTACTACATTACTGTGTACATTAATACTTCTTTAAAAGTTTTTACTTAGGTACTAATAACTTTGCCTTACTACTTAAGCTTAATCTTAGTAAAGTAGCGCTGTATAGTAGCTGCTTTTAAATTAATTACTAGTTATGTAGCTAGGATTGCTAGTCCTACTAATAATAATAAAGATAATAATATAAGCTTAGGCAACAATAACGTGCTGCTTTTTAGGCGCAGTCTAGGCGCAGGTAGCACGCATAACAGTAGTGCTAGAAGTAGTAATAATAATATAAATAGTAATAATAAGGTTTGTGCTAGTAGTAAAGAGATTTTTAATAATAAGTAAAAGTAAATTATTTTTATACTTATAGTTTTGTTTATTTAAATACCTAATTTGCGCCCTAAGTGTGTAATAATAATATTTAGTATATTCTTTTAGCGCGCTTAGGACATAATAATTTTTAATTATACTTATATTCCTTAATTAGTTCTTTTATATCCTTAAACTGTAATGCTAGAGTCTAAGTATTTTATAATTTATTATAGCTTTTTTATTGTAGCTAGTACTCTAGCTAGCTATTCTTAACTTATTTCTCTAATATCTTTTTAACTTTCTAGATTTCTTTACTTTTAGAACTAATTTCTAGTGCCTAAGTATTATCTTCTTAACTACTGCGTAATTCCTATTATTTTAGTAAAAAGACATAAAAAATATTATAAATGCAATAGTAAAGTAGTAGTTATAGTTAGTAAGCTTGTATTTTTACTACTTTTTATACTTAAAATTGTTTTATAAACTTACTAAAAAGCTTTTTATTAAGTTAGTAAGCTAAGTTAATATTTTTTGTACTAAGGCAAACTAAGTTTTCTCAGCAGAAAATCTTTAGTTTATATTTTTTATTATAGTATTAGTATTAATATTTTAATGCTGCTAAAAAGTATTCTCTTGCTATTACACGTGCGCTGTATATACGCTGCACTCTATTTACAGCGTCTAGTACCTCTCCTTTTAGCCTACTATTCTTAGAAGGCAACATAAGTAATAAATGCTTACTATATACTACGTAAAAAGGTGTTGTTTTTATTAATTTATGAATAGAGTTGTTGTATACAAACTGTGTAGTTAGTAGAAGTAATACTTAATTATTTTATTTCTCTAAAGTAAATGTCTTTAAGTATTACTTTATTATCTAGTTCTAGCGTTTAGTTTGCCTATTTGTCTACAAGTAGAAGGCTGTGCTTAGCCTACGCTTTACTTATAATTAGTAGTTTATTTCTATTTAAAACGCTAAAGTAAAGATTAAACTACAATTAAATATAATACTTTTTTAAATTTTGTAATTTAAAATAATATGTTTAAAATAAGATTTTATAAACTATTTTGTATTCTACGTTTTTAATATAAGTATATAGATTACTATATTTAAAAAGCAGTTAATAATTATAAAATTATATTAAATACGTAACTTAAACTTTTATTTTTTGCTAATAGTAGCTTTATTATAAAATTAAGGCTTACTTCCTTAAATATTTTATTAAGAACTAGTAATAGTAATAACTAACTATATTTGCTGTATTTTAGAGCCTTGCTCTTTTAGCATACTGCACAGGTCTTTACATAATTCTAAAAATTATAGCCTAGCTCTAGCTAGTAATATAGCCTACTAATAAGCTTATAAGTTCTACGTGCGCTAAAATAACCTGCTATACACGTGTTATAATTCTATAATAGAATCTCCTACTTAATAGCTTGTTCTAGTAGAACATAAACTCTGCTTTTATATTTTAAAACTTCTTTATTATTAATACGCTATACTTACATACTACTACTATTTTAAGTGCATGCTACTTACATAAAGTCTACAACTTACTATAAAGCAAAAGCGTCTTTTTATTATAACTAGCATAGTTTATCTATTAGAGCTTCTAACTCTACTATTGTAGGTTTGCTACTAACTAATACTTTAGCTAGAGAGCGTAGTACGCATAATATACACTTTATAGCACTAGTAGTTTAAATACCCTCTATTTTATAAATATTAGCTACATGCGTCTTATATGCGCCTTCTTAGCTATACTAAGTTATAGAACCTTCTATTTTACTATACTCTACTCTTGCTAGAAGTTTGTTCTACAGTATAGGCAACAATTAAGTTAATAATAAGTTCTTTTATTTATAATTTACTCTTTTTAATAGTTTGTCTGCAGAGTTTATACACCTTAAGTAGTATTTAACTTTAAAATTAAAAATCTCTAAATATAAAGCCTAGCGTGCTTAATGCTAGTTTAGCTTTTATACAGCGCGTAAAGAGCGCAAGTTATTATAATTAGTTAACACCTAAATAGTGTGTTAAGCGCCTTTTAAGTAGTGCTACTATTTTTTAAAGCTTTATATAATAGCTAAAAGTTTAAAGTTATATACTTTATAGTTTAGCTTAGCATTTTGTAGTTTTTATAAGTAAAACGTAATAAGATACTACTTTTTATTTTTAAATAATTAAGACAAGATACTTAATATAGCAAAAGTTAAAGTATTTATTTTAATATAAATTATACGTGTATCTTTAAAGTAACATAGAATAGGCGTATATATAAAGTATTACTTTAGCTTTATAAAAGCAGCATGTGTATTTTTATTCTAGTAGAACGCTTATTTCTCTTTTAAAATATTTATAAAAAGTGTTATTTCTACAGCATAGTTTTTAATAAAACACTAATAAAAATTAGTAAATCCTAGAAAGGACTGCAGCTCCTTAATACTAGTAAGTGTAGGCTATTACTTAATAGTAGTAACACGCGCTAGATCTACGCAAATACTACTTTTTATAATAATAAATTTTAAAAAATAAACTTTGTTTAAAGCAAATATGTACTTCTTAAAATTTATATATAACTCTGCTCTTTATAAAAAGTTAAGTACAGCGCGTATAGTACGCTAGTATAGCGTAATATTATTATTATAAGTGTAAATAAGAATATTATTTAAATAAACTACATAAATATAATCTAAGTGCTCTTTTAAAGCTTTATTAATATAGGCTTAAAAACTTACTAGGGCATTTGTAAGCCTAAAAGGCATAATAAAATATTTAAAATGTTTATATTATGTTCTAAAAGCAGTCTTCTACTTATTTTCTGCCTTAATCCTTAAATAATAGTAGGTGTCTTTAAGATCTAATATTATGTAGTAGCATACGCCTAATAGGCAGTCTAGTATCTTTCTAATTAAGAGGAGCAGGTAATAATCTTTTATTATAATAGTGTTAAGGCTTTAATAATTTACGCAAAGGCAAAAAGTTTTATTTTTTTTTAGTATAAATAGTATTAGTGCGCTTATAGAGCTAGTGCTATAGCAAATCTATTTTTTACGCAGTGCTTCTTTAATATATTTATAAAGTACTTAAAGCTTACAAAAAGGGAGAGTATAAAAAAGCTTATAAGAAAGTTTTTTTTCTTATTAAATAGAAATTGCGTAATCTAAGCTTTTTAGCTATAAAAAAGTTTTAGTAGCTTTGTTATTAAAAATATTAGTATAATTTTATAACATATTAGGTATACGCTATACTTATACTATAGATACGTTTAGTACGTGTGCCTTAGGCTTAATACATATGCTATTACTTTAAAGTATTCTTAAAAAGTAAGCTTTTAAATCTATAAGTCTTGCATTCTTTGAAAATACCTTAGTAGTTACTAAGTTAATGTTTGCCTTTATATATCTCTAACACTACATCTACCTTCTGCAGTTAATACAAATACTTTTCTAGCTTAAGAAAGAGTTGCTAAGTAGTAGTAGTACTCTTTTTTTATCTACTCTATACGCAGTAACTTCTATAATGCGCTCTACGCTATTATTATTTATTAAGCGCAGCTAAAGCTTATATACTACGTATGTATTTTGCCTTTAAAGTCTAATTTAACTTAAGTAAAAAAGTTTTGCATTCTAAATAAGTTTTAGATCTATCTCTACAGCTGTTTCTTAACTAATAAAGCTAATATCTACTTATAGATTTAAAATAACTTAAAGTTTTTTTTTTACTTTAGTTACTAAACGTACGTAACACATGCGCTGTATTTTTAGTAAAATATTTATTAGCACGCGCTTTACTAACTTTAAGTTTATAGTAAGGCTTAACTTTTTTTTATTTAGTTTATATTAACTAGAACTTTGTTAGAGTTATTGCTTTAACACTTATTAGCATAGTGTTTTTCTTTCTAGTACTTAAAATATATAATATTGTTACTATTTTTACGCTTTTTAAGTGCGTCTAGTGTAGTAGCTATAAAAAAGTATTTTTTTCTTTTCTTCATAAAAGTGCTCTAGTAGAGTAAATTATACGTAATAGGTGCTTTACGCAAATTCTGCTTAAGTATAAATCTAAGTATAATAAAGTTTTTTCTAGTTACAAAAATCTAATAGTAGTTAGTAATTATATACTATAGTTTAGGCCTTAGTTTTGCAAAGAAGTGCTAGACCTTTTATACCTTAGTATATATTAGAAGTTAATTTTTAAAAACATTAAGATAAGTTATAAATAATTAAATAGTCTAGTTCTTTTACTATATAGCGTGCGCATACGTAGTTACTACTTTAAGGCTATAGTTAATAGAGTTTAAAAGTAAGTTAAGTATATATTACTTAAAGTAGTTCTAAGTTAGTACTTCTTTTTTTGCTTTAAAAAAATGCTTATAGTAAGTATACTAAAGCTTTTAAAAATCTACTTTAAAATATTATATTGCCTAAATTACTTTATTATTATCTCTTTTAAATTTTTATAGTAGTAGCTAAAACGCTACTTTACAAGAATAAGTAAACTTACAATATTTTTTAAAAGTTTTACTTTAGTATTTAGCTAAGTCTTTAAGTTTTAACGAGTGTTACGTATACGTAGTAAGTATTACTTTAGGTGCATTCTACACGCGGGATAATGTAGTTAGTAGTATTAGTATATTTAAGATTTCTTTCTATTTAACCATTTTTAGTTATGCTACTTTTTCTTCTAACTCTTATAATTATTATAAAAATTAAAGTTTATTACGTTACTTTTCTACAGTATTAATACGCTCTTTAAGCGTTGCAGGTGCGCCTTAAGTACGCTCTCTAAGCTCCTTAGGTGTGGCGGGCCTTAATAGGGTTTAAGAGAGATTAGAGAGTTTAGATATAGCAAGGCTCTAACTTCCCTAATTACTTTAAGTGTTAGATCGCGTTAAGGGAGCTATCTCTAGACTATTAGCCTGTAGGAGGAGGTATTATTCTATAAGAGGTGGCCCCTTATAAGCACAATTGCCGGTGGGCAAGCTAACGATAAGCGAGTTTGGCGGACCCAGTCAACACGCAACCATCCGTGACAAAGACAGTAAGTTAATTATATTACTATAAGTTACTAAAGAGGTTATAAGTTTATAATATTTTTGCATTATAACTATTGAATAAAAATGTTTAGGGCTTACTTTCTAGACAGGAAGCTCTAAGGCTAGCTTCTACCTTAATTTATAAAGTGAAAAAATAAAAAGTCTATAAAATTCTTGCTAGCAAAGTATATTTCTTTAAGTTAAATACTATGTTAGCTAAGTTAGATATAATCTAAACCTAACTTAGTACTTAGCCTTAAATTATATAAAGGCTTCTTATAAACTTAAAGCCTTTTATAAGAAAAACTTTATACATCTAAGTTCTCTAAAGTCCTTAGCAAAGTAGATTATAGCCTTAAAGTAAAGAAAAAAAAATATAACTTTACTATAAGACAAAAATATATAAGGAAAAGGAAAAATTTTCTTTTAATAAGTATCTAGTAAAACAACTAGGCTACCCCTAAACTACTTCTAATTCTGCCCCTCTCTCTACCCTCTACCCTTACTTAAAGATCTAGGGAGGAGCTAGAGGAGAGCCTACTACTCTCCTCCTCCTCCTCTGCCTCCCTCTAGAGGCGCTGCTTATCGTCCTCCTCCCCTAGCAGAGCAACTAGACTACTACTGCCAGTTCCGCCCTAGTAAGCAAAGGCCTCTAAAAAGGCAACTTAGCTATCTAGTAAATAAATAGCATTCTAGATTTTTAAGAAGACTTAGTAAGTTAAAATTAGAATTAAAGCTATAAATAGCTTTTTCTCCTAGCGCCTTGTTACCAAGACTTTTTTAGCTAAGACAAGGGCTGCTGCCTATACTAACTTTTTAGCAAAAAGGCTATTTTTTACTAAATTCTCTTTATGCTCTGCAGTAGTAAAAAGGTTTATAGTAGTAAAAAGTTTAAAAAACTTCTCTTTAACGTACTCTAGCACCTATCTAAGTTAACCTTATATTACAAAGGTAAAACATATTAAATTTACAGAAAAGCACTTCTTTTTCTACTATACATAGTAAGCGTATTTCTTAAATATTTTAAAGTTAAACTAATATTTAACTCTAAGAACGCCCTGCGTAAAAGTGCGCAATAACTATAGGTAAATAAGGCAATACGTCTCTAGTAAAGCCTCTAGGAGGTAACACAGTAGTATAGTATATATTTCTATTTATGTGTGTGTGTGTGTATGTGTGTGTATGTGTGTAGTAATTTAGAAAAGCAGAAAAATTAGACACAACGTATTATTATAATATTAAAACAGCAAACGCTTAAAGTTAGTCTAACACTACTCTAGGTTAAATTCGCGGTAACTGCCTATTAGAAGTCTACAACAACAACAAAAGACGTTATCAAGTTAATAATAAACAAATAATAAATATATTAAAAAACATGTATAACTATAGGACTAGCTAACTACTAGGAGAGTAGGGAGTGTAATAAACACGTTACAACTCTATTATTTTTACTATTTCTTAGAATCTTATCTGTATTAGACCTACTCTAGTCCTAGCCTAGATTGCAGCTATAAAGACAGCTTAGGACCTATAGTTGCTCTGTAAATTGTTAATATCCTTTTGTACAAGGCCTATAGGTGTCTTATTTAAATTAAGACTTATTTTTAGATCACAACGCACTTCTATATGCCTTGCAGTGATCCCTTCTGCCGATATTAATCTGTAAGTCTTGCCTGCGCCGTTACAAAAGAAGCTAATTAAGAACACTAGCAAAGTAACTA
The DNA here is from genome assembly GCA_009289805.1 of Alternaria gansuensis. NCBI lineage: Eukaryota > Fungi > Ascomycota > Dothideomycetes > Pleosporales > Pleosporaceae > Alternaria > Alternaria gansuensis. Next base: position 268,774 of record WBOK01000045.1, on the reverse strand, counting down.
AGCAAGAAATTAAGGCCTAGTAACAAAGAGTTAGATTAGTACTATACACAGTTATGATGCTTTAACTAGATATTATAAACTAAATCTTAAAGCTCTTACATTTTCCTACAAACCTTAGTAATTAGCATATAAAAGATATTAAATAAGTAATCATATACCTCTTTTGAACTAGATAAAATAAGATCTAATAGAAGAACTATGATAGCCTAGACCTAATAATTGCAGCTAATGCTTCCTTTACAGATCATTAGAAAACTTGTTAATTGTTCTATTAATATATAGCTATCCTATATAGTAGTCTAATATTTTAGAAAGCGGCTTGGCAGACTATAGTAACTACGTTATCTACTAAAGCTAAGCTACTCGCCCTTGAATAAACTACTAAGGAGCCTATATCCTTTAAAAGCTTCTTATATAAGCTGTCTCTTAATCTAAGAGAAGTTTAGATAGTCTAGTATAACAACTAACAAATAATTAAGCTTGTAGTAAGAAAAAACAAGTAGATTAGTACTTATATAAAATATATAAATATACAAAATAAATAGCTGCGGGAAAAATATTCTATGAGTTATTTAAGGTTAATACCTAAAAACTGCAAATATGCTAGCAAATAAACTAAGTTGCTCACTTAACAACAGTTTAAGACGTTCAAACAGTTACTTTACTTATAGCAAGTTAAGCACTTAATTAAAGGCAACAATAATTTATAAGCAAAGAATTTATATTGAGCAGTAATATTCATATACTAGACTAATTCTTCTCTTAATTACTTAGAAGAAGCAGGAAATTAAAAGCTAAACTAACTAAAAACAGAAAAATAAGACTAAAATTAAGTTACTAGCAAGCATCAAAACTATTGTATTTACTAAGCTCTATTAGCAAGTTTTGCTTAGCTTTTTAAGCTTTAGCAAGCTTAAGCGCGTTATTTGCTATCTTAGCTTAAATAGCTAATGTCTGCAAGCGATTAGTATAAAGATGCAAATCTAATCTATTACTCCTATACATAGAATTGTATGATATTTATTAGCTTACCTTAGCGTACTTATACTTATATAATTAAATTGTATAGCAATTAGGGCAACGTGAAAGGCAGAGGCGATTTGAATATAAAGTAGAAGAGGGCAGTATTGCCTAAGCACGCTGTTTTTAAAGCCTTAATTAAGGTGGAGAATACTGCTATTACTACTATAGCTAAAGCTGTTGTTGCTGTAGCTGTTGTAATTTATAAGCTAGCTATTAAGCAGGCTATACTGCAGGTTAATTAGAATTATATATAGTATTATAAAGCTTTTATCCTTAATTAAAAGCGCTTACTAGAGCAAGGGTAGGCAGCAGAAGCTAAGCAGCAAAACTATAAAACAATATTTCTTAAGCGCAGCAATTTTTAACTAAAAGCTTTTATGCAGAAAGCTTTTTAGTGAACGTAGCGCTACTATAAATCTTTTTACAGTAAGTAATAATATTGCTAAGCAGCTTATGCTTATTAACTTAGTACTTATTATTGTTCTATCCCTAAAAACTAGTTAGCTGCTTAAGCAAAAACCTTAATCAATTCAAGACTTACCTCTTTATTCTTATAAATAATTATAAAATGATTAGCAGAATTATTGTTAATAGTATAATATATATAAGACAAGCAAATGCTGTAGTTAGTGCTACCTTACCTACTGGTTTAAACCTAATTCAAGCAGCGCTTAGCAAGTAAACTATAAACTAAATTCTCTATAGAGTACTTATATAAAAAAAAACATAGACGTAATAAATTAGTAGTAATTTTAAAAAGCTTATAAGTGCTTTCTCTTGGGTAAAGAAAAGCGCTTTGCGCTTTATTAACAGCTTTATAGGCGTATATAAGCTATTACTATTATTATGTTACTGTTCTTTAGATGTTACTTAAGCAGTAATCTACTTTAACCTTAAAATAGGCTCTTAAATAGTCTTGCTTTTACGCTAGCTTGATGTTTTAGTTAGGCTTATAATTTCATTAAAAGGCATATAAAATTTTAATAGAAGCCTTGATTTACATAATAGGTAAATTAACTAGTCTCTAAGCTAGGGTACTAAAGGTCTTAAGATGCGTGAATAAATTAAAAAGTTAAAACAACAAGCTTTCATTATTTTAAAAATTAGCTACTTATTAAATTTTATTATTAAATAAGCTTTAACTCGCGTAGTGCTTATACTTAGCACTATTTTTATATTACTAGTGTAGGCTTGTTAACCAACGCTTACGCTTATTACTATTAAAGGCACACTACACCAAAAAGATTAGTAGCTAATTAGTAAGAATATAGTGAAGTAATAAAGCTTACTACATTAATAGTAATAAGAGTGCGTTAAAATTTGAAAAGACTAAGTAATTATTATTATAGTAAGGCTAAGGGTTTTAGAGAGATATTAGACGTAATTCGTATCTATATTAATTGCGTATAGATAACCCAAGCGAGCCGGTAACGCGAAATCCCCGCAAAATTTCAATAAAACAGGTGACTATTTCTCAACAACAACAAGGTAGAATTCTTTAAAAATTTATTACAAATGCTGCATCTATGCAAAGAACAAGCTATTAAGATATAAAAACTCTAGCTTTAATATTTAGTAAGATATACTTACTTTTGCTGTTTTACAAGGGTATAAGTAGTCTATCTCTATAACTACTAAATAGATTTCCTAAAAGTTTCCTAGCTTACTTATTACATAGATGCAGCGATTGTATTAAATTTTTAGAGAGTTCTACCTTGTTGTTGTTGAGAAATAGTCACCTGTTTTATTGAAATTTTGCGGGGATTTCGCATTTTCGGCTCGCTTGGGTTACCGGTTCGCTTATGAAACACATTAATCATGCAATTTTTTAGGTCTACCAAATATTTTAATATTATAATACAACTAAGCTGCTTACTTTATTGAAACAGTATTACAATATTACTATAGAGATAAGAGATTAGGTAGTAGGACTAAGATAATAAGAAGATCTCTTAATTAACAATGTTAATCTAGTAAGAATAAACTCCTTGCTTGCAGCTTAGATCAATAGGTTCTCACTAACCTAGGGGGTGTGTTAGAGTATTGACACGCAGATTATCTTGTTGATCAGGTAATCCTGGTAAGCTGTTCACGTAACAGCCCCGCTAGCGTCTATATAAACGGGCCAGATTGCCTAATGTTTTTTGGACACTTTGTTGTGGCACTTAGTTGATTAATACACTCACTTTCCACTCAGGTGATCAAGCAATTGCTCCTTCTCAGCTCCCACATATATACTTATAGCAACTTAGCTAGGCTGACTAGCGCTACTCTGCCTAGTAAAAGAACTTATAACAGTAAGCCTCTACTAGCTACTATATAAGATAAGGTGTTTCTTAAGCTATTTTTGCGCAACACTAAAATTAAGGTTAAAACTAGTAATAGTATTAAAGATTTTAAGAAATGTTATAGCGTTTGTAGCCTAGTTCTGACAATAAATTATTGTTCATAGTTCTTGCTCATCTTTATCTTACTAGTGTGGCAGGTCTTGTTTTATTTCTTATAGTGCTACTAATCAATTAGGATTGCTAAGTTTAGTACGTTGTAGTTTAATATTATTTGTATTACTAAGAGTTACTATGCTGGGTTCTTTGTACTCGCGGTCTAGGTAACGTCCTGCCTGCACTAGAAGAGTGGCTTGTTGTTTTAATATTAAGAAGACTAGTAGTTACAGGCTGATTAAGAAAAAATAGGCAAGAATTAACTTATAGTAGTGTACTTCTAGGTGCGTAATTCTAAGCTGGCTGCAGGAGTTATTAAGTTAATGTTGCTTCCTAGCTTATTCTTCATTTTCTAGTCTAAAGAGGCTTTCTTTTTAAGGAGGCACTTATTCTTACTTACTGTTTTTATTGCTATTGTTCCTGCTAGCTAAAAATCCTTATATCTTAGCTTTTACTAGATTATATAGCTTTTATAGTGCTGTAGTAGTTGTAGTTTCTGTTGCTAGTTCTTAGCATATTACGCTAGTACTTACTGCTTTCTACATGTGTTTTATTATTGTAGAACTGTAAAAAGTTGCTGCCTTAAGAGTTGTTAGTTATAATTTACTAAGTAGCTAGCTTATTCACTTGTAATGTATAAGGCTTGAAATTAACTAAGTTTAAAAAAGCAGAAGTGATAGTCTAACTAAAGAGCTTTTGTCTTTAAATCAACTAGCTTAATACGCACAAGACTATTAAACTCGCGCTTAATTACTAAAAAAGCTTATAAGAGAGCGCTCGCTGTAATATAAGCGTAGTGTCGCGTATTATGGTGTAATAGATTAACAGAATTTAGCTGCTCTTAACACACCTAGAATCTGCAAAATAAACGGCTAATACCTGCATTTTAATGTAAAAAATTTGATAATAAGTACCTAAAAGTAAAAGAAGGCACTAATAGTATAGCATTTCCTCCTCTTCTTAAGAATATAGGCTCTTTGGTAGCCTATTAGTTGCTAGCTATAGTAGTATTAGAGTCTAATTCCAAGCTTTTCAATTCTTAGCTACATGCACAGCGCTCTTCCTCTGCAAGAAGCTTAGTAATGACCACTTAAAAATAAAGGTTATCGTCTATTATAAGAGATAATGTCGTTTTAAGTTTAATAGGCAGCTTGAGTAAATCTAGCAAGTTAGGAATATTTACTATAGAGCTAGTTACCCCTAATAATCAGGGTCTTATAACTTTACATTTTTTTAGTTTTTCTTGATAATATCCTGCAGAAGCCTTTGCCAAAAAATCTTTCATTGTTAGCTTGGTGTTATGTATAGAAAACGTGTACTATTAGGATCTTTAAAGCGATAGGTCTCTCTTTTAGGCTTAGCGTTATAAATATAATATAGTTCTAACTACCTTGTATCTGAATTATAATTTTGAAACGTATTATTTTCTTGAACTAAGCTCTAAAGAAGAACTAGGTCTTCTAGCTTTGTAATCCTATATTGTTTTTCCTTAGTGTTATTCTAATATTCCTTTTTAGCAGCTCCCACATGATTTAGTACAAGCAACAGCATTTATAGTAAATAAATTTCTAAAATCTAACTGCATTACTTGTATAGGAAGTAATTATGCACAGTTGGTTACTTCTTTAAATAAAAGCGTTTGCTATGTAGGTAGTGCAAGCTTAATAGGAAGTACTAGGTTCTACCTTATAACTAGGCTGGCAAATGGGTTAGGGGAACCAACTCTTGGGTTACGGTTAGGTTGTGGTCGCACAGACCAGTGGTTGTGGTTAGGTTGTAGTCGCATTAACTAGGTGGTAAGGTTAGGTTGTAGTCGCACGGACTAGTAGTTGTGGTTAGTTTGTGGTTACTGTAACGGCGCAGGCAAGACTTACAGATCAGTATCGGCAGAAGGGATTATGGCAAGGCATATTGGAGTGCGTTGTGATCCACAAATGAGCCTTGATTTAAATAAAACACTTATAGGCCTTGTACAAAAGGATATTAAAAATCTACAGAGCAACTATAGGTCCTAGGCTGTCTTTATTCTTGCGATCTAGGCTAGGACTAGAGTAGGTCTAATATAGATACGATCTAGAGCTACGTAAGGATAAGAGAGTTGTAAAGTGTTTATTATACCACCCTCCTTTTTAGTAGTTAGCTAGTTTAATAGCTATATATTTTTTTTAACATGTTTATTGTTTGTTTATTAACTTTATAACGTCTTTTTGTTGTTGTTGTAGACTTCTAATAAGCAGTTACCGCGACTATAATCTAGAGTAGTGTTAGACTAGCCTTAAGCATTTGCTGTTTTAATATTATAATAATAAGTTACGTCTAATTTTTCTGTCTTTCTAAAACACTACATACACACATACACACACACACATACACACACACACACATATACACATATATATACTTTACTACTACGCTGCCCTTTAAGAGCTTTACTAAAGGCGTATTACTTTATTTACTTATAGTTAGTGCGTGCTTTTGTGTAGAGTATTTTTAAAGTTAAATATTAGTTTAACTTTAAGAAGTTTAAAAAATGCGCTTATTGCGCATAGTAAAAGAAGAAGTGCTTTTTTATAAGTTTAGTATATTTTACCTTTTTAAACTTAAAGTTAACTTAGGTAAGTGCTAAAGCATGTTAAAGAGAAGTTTTTTAACCTTTTTACTACTATAGACCTCCTTATTACTGCAGAGCACAAAAAGAATTTAGTAGAAAACTACCTCTCTACTAAAAAGTAAGTGTAGATAGCAGCTCTTGTCTTAGCTAAAAATGTTTAAGTAATAAGAAGCTAAGAGAAAAAGCTGTTTATAGCTTTAATTTTAGTTTTAACTTACTAGGTCTTCTTAAAGATTTAAAACGTTGTCTATATATTAAATAGCTAGGTTACCTTTTTAAAGGCCTTTACCTGCTAGGGCGGAACTAGTAGTAGTAGTCTAGTTTCTCCGCTAGGGGAGGAGGACGATAAGCAGCGCCTCTAGAAGGAGGCAAGGGAGGAGGAGGAGAGCAGTAAGCTCTCCTCCAACTTCTTCTCCTTTTATAGAAAAAAAGAGAGATCCTCTATAGATCTTTAAGTAAAGGTAGAAAGGTTAAAAAAAAGAAAGGCAGAGGTAGTTTAGGGGTAGCCTAGTTGTTTTACTAAATACTTATTAAAAGAAATTTTTTTTTTCTTTATATATTATTATCTTATAGTAAAGTAGTATATTTTTTTTTTAAGTATTAATCTACTTTACTAAAAACTTTAAAAGACCTAAACGTGTAAAGTTTTTTTTATAAAAGGCTTTAAGTTTATAAAAAGCTTTTATATAGTTTAAAGCTAAATACTAAGTTAAATCTAGATTATATTTAACTTAGCTAATACAGTATTTTGACTTTAACTAATATACTTTACTAGTAATATTTTTATTAACTTTGTATTGTTCTACGCTTTAAATTAAAGTAAAGGCTAGCTTTGAAGCTTCTAATTTTAAAAGTAAGTTTTAAAAATTTTTATATAATAGTTTAAGTATAAAAACATTATAAATCTAAAATCTCTTTAGTAACTTAAAGTAGTATAAGTAGCTAACTTTTTTAAGAACTTTAAAGAGGCCTTTTTATTTAGCTAATAGTTTCTAGCTTAAGTAATTAGTTATAAGGTTCTTTATTCTTAAAAAACTCTATCTTCTATATCTTAATTAATTAGGCAGTAGTATAATTTACTATAGTTTATATTAAATTTCAAGCTTTTGTTAAAGAAGTTTATACTATTTTTTAAGCGTTATATATTTATGTAGCTATAGCTAGCGTGTTCTTGTAGTTTATTTTATTAGTTAAAGTAAAGGTGTTAGCTAGCTGCTTTTAGTCCTAGCTTTATTTAAAATTAAATCTATAAAAGATCTAATATAAAGACATACCTAAAGTAAAATAAAGTAAGAAAATTTATACTTTATTAATTAAAGATAGCAGTCTAATCTAGTTGTCTTAGTAGTAAAATACATATAGCTAAAGCTTCTAGTTAATATATTTGTTTATAATTTTTGTCTAGCTATTAGTCTCTTTATAGTAAGCTATTAATAGCTTAACTTTAACGCTTAAGATTTAACAAAACATAAACTAGAAACTAAATATAAATTAAAGCTCCTAATTAGAGATTATAGTGTTAAGTGTGTAGCTAAATTAGTACACCTATTAAATAAATAATTTAACTATACTTCTTGCATTAATTGTCTTATAATAAGAAATAGAAATAGCCTTTCTAAATAAACAATTAATTACAACTATAATTAAATTATAACTAGTCCTATGTAGAAGAAATTTCTTAAAGTTAATGCACAAGTGTTATATTAAACAATTAAAAATTAGTAAAGAGTAAATATTTTCTAAAATTTAAGTTTATCTTAAATATACCTTATAATAGTTAATATAGTTTACAAATACCTTTTGCAGGTAGCTTTTATACCTTTTTAGTAATATTTTATAGTAATTAGCTAATAAGTTTTAGTAGCGCTAAAGTAAGCTAAGAAAACTTAGTTATATACCTCTTAGATTATCTATATGTAAAGTATAAAGTTAGGCAGTACACAAAGTTAGTTAAAGTACAAAATGATTTTTTTTTCAATTTAGTACTTATTTAGTAATAAGTTATGCTTTTTTTTAAACGCAGTGCAGTTTATTTACAAAATAAATTTAATTAATTTTTGTAAATTTAAAGTTATAAGCTCTAAGGTAGCTTCTACTACGCGCAGAGACAAATTCTAAGCATAGCGTTAAGCAATATAAGTAAAAGCAAAGTTAGAGTTAATTTAGATATTAAGTTAGTATAGTTTAAGTAGGACCCGCAAATAATTATTAGTTTTAGTTAACTTTAAGTTTTCTATATTCTGCTTACGTTGCAAAAGAATATTAGTATAAGTATTATTTTTCTTAAGTGTGTATTAGATATAGAAGAAAATTATAGCAAGTTCTTTAGCCTAGCGTACTTACCTAGCATTTAAGACCTTTATAGTTATAAAGTACTTAAGTAAATAATAGTTTAAATATTTGTTAATTCTAGAGTAGGGTAATACTAGTTTAGCTTACTACTTACTAAACGCTATAATAATAGCAAAAGGTTTCTTATTATAAATCTCTTTTAATTTAGTTTAGACCTAGATAGAACCTTACTAAAGAACACTACTAGACTCTAAATCTTATTTAGTTGTTTCTAAGAAAGTACGCCTACTATAACACTATTAAATGCATTAGTCTCTACCTTAGTATTATATTTAAAGTAATTATAGCATAAAGTAAAAATTTCTAGTAGTGCAGCCTCTAACTTTCTAAAAGCCTTTTTATAGTTTAAATCTTATATAAATGCTTTTATAAAACTTTAAAGTATAAAAAGTAGTTTTATAACTCGTAAGTATTTCAGTATAAATTACTAGTAGAACCTTATAAACTTAAAAAACAATCTTACACCTATAATAGTAGTAAGTTATACCTAATTATTAAGTACTTCTGCTTTGTTAAGATCTACCTCTAGCCCTTAGTTTATTAAAATATAGCCTAGGTACTTTGTCCTTATAATATAAAATTTGCTCTTTTCAATATTAACTTAAAGGGCTACTTGCTATAATCTTTCTAGTATCTTTTATATGTAGAGAACATGTTCTGCCTCTAATTTAAAGTTAATAAGAATGTTGTTTAAGTAGACTAAATAAAAGTTATCTGAATACTTAATTTACACATTATTTATATCATATTAATAAGTAGCAGGGCTATTGCATAATCTAAATAGCAACACCTTAGACTTATATATTCTATATTAAGTTTACAAAGTAGCTTATTTCTTAGAGTCTAGGTCTATCCTAATCTCGTTAAAAGCCGCGTTTATATTTAACTTAGTAAAGAACTAGACTCTATATATACAAGCTAACAGCTTATTAATACATAGAATTAAATATCAGTTTTTTTAAGTAATTATATTAAGTTTGCAATAATTAATATAGATCTAAAAATTTCTATTAGGCTTTTAAACATAGAAAACAGAGAAGGCAAAAAAGTAATTGCTAGAATTAATATATTTTTTCTTAAAATTATTTATTTTAATCGTCTTAGTAGCTTTAAGTTCTTTAGTACTCTACTTATATAAAAAGCTAAACTAATTTAGTAGCAGTTTAGTAAAGATAATCTTATAGTTATAAAAGTAATATTTAATTAGTTAGTCTACTGTAGTTTTACTAAACACGTCTTAGTATAAATAGTAAACAAATAGAAGTTAATCCTAAATTAGTTTAGCATTATTAAGATTATTAAGTTTTATATAGTTTTTAATAAATAATTAATTTCATAAATACTTATTATAAAGAACTTGTTCTGTTTCTATTTTATTAAATAGTAGAAGGCGTTAGCTAAAAAAATAGCAATGCAGAGGATAGAGTCTAATTAAATAGAATCTAGTTTAGAAGTAGTAACTTTAAAAGTAATTGAAGCTTTTAAAAGCTAAAAGAAAGTGCAAATTCTTTATATTAAACTTATTATAAAGCTTTACTTTTTTTAGTATTTATTCTTCTTTTAAAGCGCGTTTCTACGCTAGATATTCTTTTTAGCAATTTTATTATTAGTAGATTTCTTTAACTATATAAGAATAGAGGGAGTAGAATTATATATAGCAAGACACTTTGCAGGCTACACAATTTAATTCTAAACTATATTTAGTAATAAATTAAACTACTAGAGCTTTTTAATCTTAATAATTTAATCTTACGTACATAAGTTTATAATAATAAAAAAAGAGTTAAAAATCTTTCTACTATTAATTTAGATGTTAAGAAAGATATAACTATCTACTCTAGTTTAGGTATAGTTCTAGAATCTTTTTATAAAAACTATAAAAGGTAGTCTTTAAATAAATACTTAAAGTAATTAAAAAAGAGTGTAAGCAGTAGAGAAATTTAGAAATAAAAAACTTTAAGCTTTAGTATTAATTAATAAAGATGGCTAAGCACTATAATCTTTTAAATAAAGAATAGTAAAAACTTAAAAATGCTTTTTTCTAGATAAGTTTAATAAATTAATCTTAGCAAGATTATACTTATGCAGGCCTAGGCTAAAGTTTTATTTTAGGCATCTTTGTTTCCCTCTTGTTCTTAGTCTAAGTAGTATTCTACAGCTTTAGAGTATTTTTCTTATTTAATTTTAATCTCTCTTACTTAAGAGGTAGTATAATTACTTGTAAAGTACCTAGGTTTTCTATACTTAAAACAAGTATCTAATAAAGGCTTATTATTAGAAGTAGAGGTTTTAAATAGAAATTTAGGCGTGCTTAAAGTAGCGTAAGCAGGGGTTAGAGTTATTTTAGATAAGAAACTAGTGTAAGAAGGCTGCGCGTTCTAATACTATTAAGAGTAGAGCTTTTTTAGTAGTGCTAAAGTAAACACTAGTTTACTATTTATATTTAGTTTAACAAGAGAATTGCGTTTTTTTATATTAAAAGTAGTAAGGTGTTAAACTATCTTATTAAATAAGTTGTTTTATATATATTTAAATTCTAAATTTAAGGCGCGCAAAGTAGAAGTAATTTTTTTTATAAGTAGAAAAACTATTTTAACTTAAAAATAGACTTTTTAATAGCAGTACTAATAAACTTAGCTTCAAAAGCTAAAAACATTTTTTTAATATTTATTACTAGGTAGTAGAAAGCTACACAGCTTTCTGCCTATTTATTACTAAATACAAAATATAATTTAAGTAGCGTAATTGTTTTTTTTTATATTTTTAAACTATTCTAAAGCTAAGTTAGCTAGGTACTATAGTTTAAGGTATTCTTTTACAATACTTTATAGTATGTTCTTATATAAGAGCTATACAAGCGCGCTCTATCTAGTAGTAATTTAAGTGAATTTTTAATTAGTCTTCTATTAAAGCCTGCTATTAACAGAACATAGAGTTAGTTCCTTTATTAAAATATTTAAAAGTAAGCGTATGCTTTATAAGCTTGATATGTAAGGTCTCAAAATTAATAAGAATGTACTGTGTTAGTAAGCTTATTAGTATATTTATTTTATTAGCAGTGTTTTAGTAGTTATTATAGCTGTATTCTTAGAGAGTATAACTTTCTATATTAATTGCGCAACTTACGCATTTAAGTATTTAATTCTATCTTTATAAAGTGCAACTAAATCTTTCTTTAAATCTACTTTTTTTTTTCTTAACTCTATTTTTCTTCATAACTAGTTACTTACTAGTTGCTTTGTTCTGCAAAAATTATTATTAACTTTAGTAGTAAGTTAATCTTTAGACAGGCTTTAAAGAAGGTTTAGGGTAGTTTTAGTTAGCTATTAGAATTTAAATTTAATACTAATAAGTTGTTAGTAGCTTTTATATTTTTACCTTAGCGCACTCTACGTAACTTTTCTAAAGTAATTTACTTTGTTATTTAGGTTAAAAGTTCTAAACCTAAAGGCTTTAGTTAGTAAGAAATTCAAGAGATCTTACTTAAATTATTATTAAACTTAACAGTATAAAGATTCTAGTTTATATCTAGAAAGACTTAATCTTAGGCAAGTCTAAATAAACAGCTGCAATATTGTTTTAAATGCTGTTACTAGCTAAAACAAGATTTTTAATATAATGTAACAGCGCAGGCAAGACTTACAAATTAGTATTAGCAGAAGGGATTACAGTAAGGCATATAAGAGTGCGTTATAATCTACAAATAAGCCTTAATGTAAATAAGACACCTATAGGCCTTGTACAAAAAGATATTAAAAATCTATAGAGCAACTATAGGTCCTGGGCTGTCTTTATACTTGCGATCTAGGCTAGGACCGGAGTAGGTCCGATACAGATACGATCTAGAGCCACGTGAGGATAAGAGAGTTGTAACGTGTTCGTTACAGTTACATTGACTAGGTAGTAGGGTTAGGTTAAGGTTATAAATAAATTTTTGCTTACTTAGCTTACCTCTGTTAATTTTACCTAATGTTTTGTTAATTTCAGCTAATTATTACAGCTAATTACCCTAGTAACTACAACCTAACTACTTCCCTCTATAACTTAAATACAACCTAACTAGAACCTACAGTCTGTGCGCTATAAGCTAACTACAACTACAACCACACGTCTGTGCGACCTAACTACAACCTACGTCCGTTCGACTATAACCTAACCACAACTACTCTTTTTTACGCACAGACTAGTAGTTGGGTTAGCTTATGTAAGACCTAACCACGACCTAACCCCAACCTATTTACAAGCGTACTTATAACTAGCTAGTAAAGCGAATAACTAGTCTACTCTTGTATAAGAATCCTGTCTATAAGAAGTACTATTGGCAAGTTTCTAACTTAAAGTCCTAGTAGCGTTGTAAGAGCGTTTACAATTAGTTTGTGCCTTTTATTAATTTTTTTTATAGCTTAAGAGTTGTGCCCTAGTACTTAGAATTAGTTAATTTTGTACATCTTTAGTATATGTGCGACTACTCTAGCAATGTAAGGTTTTTAATTAACTATAAGTTCGCATGCTGTGCTCTATATACATATATGTCGGAAACAATAATACCGACCGATCGATAAATCACACTCCGGCTAGAGAATACATATACACGTTGCGACAATATAATATTCTTATATATAAGTTCTATAATTGTCTTAGACTGATTGTTTAATAGCGCTTTTACTTTAGGCTAGCTGCTAAGTGTTACAAACCTAAGAAGAGGGAAGGTATAGACTATATATAAAGAATGGAGGCAGGTAGAGATCCTAGACTACCTAAACAAAGGACAAGCCTTTGTGTGCTAATAGAGAACGCTACCCCGCACTAGGCACGTGATACTACAGGCCTTAGCGGAAAGCCTTTATAGGATAAGTTACATACGTCCTACAATGTACTACAAGATCCTACAACGTTCTATATATAGAATAGTATAAAATTTTATAGAATAGTATAACACTCTCTTAGTATATAGTAGTAGGTATTAAGCCTTTATAGCTTAGTATGTTTTACTATAAGTGTAATCTAAGGATTACCTAATTCTTAACTTTTTTATATTATTATATTGTTCTACTAAACGTGCTAATACAACCTTATACTATTATATTTATCTACTAACTATACTAGTATAACTTTTGTCTATTGTACTTAGTTATTTTAAAAGAACTAATATAGATTATTTAATAATAATTTTTTTACTTTAGATACTTTTAAAATAAGTAATACTGTAATAAACACTTCTACTAACAATTTAACTACAAGAACACCTACAAAAGCTAATAAGCTTAATACTTACTATAGTAATTATAATAAGCTTAAAGAATAGCTACTTTATGTCAATAGATACTTTTATGTTGAAAAAACTTAAAGTAATAATAATAATATAGTTGTATAGGCCTTTATGTTTTTATAAAAATCTACTAGAAAATTAGCTGATTTTATTTTGTCTTAATATATAAATATTACTATTAGCAACAATATTAATAAAGTACTTCTTAAAGACTAAAACAACTTTAAGATAAAAATAAGGAAAATATTTTTACTTTTTAAGAAATTTATAGTAGTAAAAAAAAAATCTAAAGGTTATAATAAACGCGCTGTAAAGCTAACTATGTAATAAAGTTTTAGTAGTACTAAATAGTTATGAAGAGATATAACAATACTTTAATGTAGATGTACTTATAAAGTCTTAAACTAGCTACATAAGTAGAACTTATGCAAAGTAGAGCTACTTTTAAAATACTAAATAAACTTATTGCTAAGGCTATTTAAGTAAATAATAATCTTTATAAGCTAAAGTAAGAAAGACTACTATCTAGATAAAGAAATTACATACTTAAGAATATAGCTGCTTAACTTTGTTAAGTATTTTAACGTCTATACTCTAACTAAGGTTAATAATAAAACAACACTCTTAAGATCTTAAAATATTATATAACTAATAGCTATAAGCCTATACTATTTAACAGTATTATTAAAAGACTTAAGAAAAACAAGTTTTAAAATAATAAAGGTAGTAAGAAAGAAATTACTTGCTATATATATAGTAAAAAGAGTAATAAAAAGCAGGACTACTAGAGCTAAGGCAGCATAACGTAATAGTTAAGTATTTTTTACTATATAGTACCTAGCAACAATTTTAAAGAAGAATAGAATGTTATTACCTAACCTACTTTATTGTTTAATACCTTCTATTTTTTTAAATTAGTACGTTGCAGCGCAATTAGCTGCATATGCATCTTATAAGGCTTTTATTTTAAAATTAAGTTAAGGTACTGAACTTCTTTACGTATTAGCTTAAGAACTAAAACTTAATAACTTCTGTCGCAGTATATGTATCCTCTAGCCGGAACACGATCTATCGATCGGTCGGTATTTTGTTTCCGACAACTTCTTTATTAAGACTTTTAAATTTATAAAGTAACCTTTTTTTAAACTGCTTTAGCTGCGTTGCGTAAGTATATTATTAATTTTGTTATCTTTGCATTTAAAACCTTTTATAAATTAGCATACGCTATAATTAATAGCTATATTAAATACTTTTGTAAGCTTCTTCTACTTATTACGTTTAGAACTTAGTAGGACTAAAATTAAAATACGCAGAACCAGGCCTTTACAACTATTACTTAGCTTTTATTTAATTTTTATTATTGTAATAGATGTAATAATTAACTGTGATTGGTTAATATTAGTTGTAGTAGTTAAATAGTTAGTAGAGATGTAGAAATATTATAATATTGTAGCTAGTTTAGCCTGTGCGCCCTTACTGAAGCTAACTAAAAATTGACATTTTTCCTATATATAGACACTACTAATCACTTCCTACTAATTACTAGCTACTAACAATACACCCTAGCACGTTGTATTGTAATAGCTTTTTATTACGTCTACTTGCGCATTCTATTGCTGTAAAAACAATTAATAATAATGTTTTACGCTTACTATAAATTTTAAAAACTTTACAACGACAGCAATAACACGCACTAAGTAAACTACGTAAACTTTACCTAGTAGCAAAGTGCATACAAAGAATTTGTAAGTAAAGGCTAGTTAAAAGCTACCTATATTATTTATAAGAACTGAGGCTGTTAAGAAAAAATGTTAATATAAGCTAGGCAGTAAGTTATTATAGTCTTTTATTATAGTTAAACACTAATAGCGTATAGCTATTGCGCTAAAAAAAATTAAGAAGTAGTAAAATTAACTAAACTATTACTACGCAAACTTCTATTTAGCTGTCTTATTTACAAGATTACGCATACTTATTAATCTGATTTACGCTTTTAGGTAGAGGCAATTTACGCTCTATGATAGTTAGCTAAAGCGTTTCTAGTTAGCTATTTTAAAGGTATTATAACTACTCTTATTCCGATTAAATTTTATAGTAACTAATAAATACAAACTATAACTTTAATGCTATTTATGTAAAAAAGAGTTACTGTTTAAGCTAAAACTTGAAAAATAGCAGTTAGATACTATAAGAAGTTTAGTACTAACTTTACATTCTACTAGCTTTCTACAAAAAGACTACATAGCAAGTAGTTAGAGCTTCTTTAGTATATAATAATATAAAGAATGCTTTCATGATTACCTTTTATACTATAATAACTAACTGTGGTAACAACTATAGCATAACTACTACATGTAGTTGTAGTTAGGTTAGGGTTGTAACTAAATTAGTGCTTACTTAGCTTACCTCTCCTGATCTTACTTATTTAACACAGCTATTTCTTACTATAAATAGCACGTAACTATAACCTAACTACAACTACAACTACAACTTAACCTATAACTACAGTCTGTGCGCGTCACTACAACTACAACTACTAGTTAGTGCAACCTAACTACAACCACAACCACTAGTTAGCGCGACCCTTACCTAACCTATACCTATTTACCAGCCTAATTCTACTTATAGCCTAGATTTAAATTTTCAAAAAGACATTTAGAGTTTACTTGAAAACAGGCTAACAGAAAAGCTTATTATCGTTTTAGGCATAACTAAAAGTGTTCAAGTAGTAGAAATATTTAAAAAAAGCAATTCAAAAAAAGTGGAACTTCATACTACAACAAGCAATAAATAATTATATTGACTTTTTACTTAGGCGTTATTAAGCTGTTAAAGCAGCTAATAGTTAGTATACTAAGTACTAGTTACTAGCTTTAGCTACTTTAATATAACAATACTTTTTCTAAAAAAAATTTTTATCAAACTTTTATAAGAATAATATAAATAGCTTTTCACTTAAATGTAATGAAAAAATAATATTTATTTACAAAACTTGTTACATTTAGCAATAAAACTACCTTAATTAAATAGTTATCACTAAATTCAACTAAGTTTTTTATTTACTTAATATTACTAACTTTCTGCTCTTTTTCTTTACTAACTAAGCTATTATAAAACTAGCTTTACTTAAAAAAGAAGTTTTACGCTTTTTAAAACTTTTCCAATATAAGTTTTAGCTTGTTTAGTCATTTAGTTATATATATTTCTTATTATTACTTCTTTATATTATTTTTTAGTTTTACTTTTTAGCATTTACTACATACTCTTACTTTAGTAAGCACTTTTTATTTAGGGAATAAGCCTTAAAATACAATATATAACTCAAGTTAACTTACAGTATAGCCTGATTAATAGCTAGCCTATAATTTATTCTAGATATAGAAATATTAGCTCTAGCTATAGTAGTACTAGTAGTACTTCTTACATTTTTTAACACTTTAAGGAGAACATACTTACAAAAAAGTTTGTCAATTATTTTACATTGTTCTATTATTTATTATTGTCTTAATTTCTCCGTAAACTTATTATATAAATATATTAATAAAAAATAGTAATTATTTTAGAAATTAATTCTTAAACGTAATAGATTAAGTTGGCGCTTTTATACTACTTACCTATAGGCTTTTAATATTAAAGCCAAAATAGCTAATAATATACTTAGGCTTTCTAACGCTTGAAAGACTAAGTAACACTTACTGATAAAGTCTAATAAGTAGAAAAATTTGAAAAATTCCTATTAAGCTTATTTCTAGTTCTTAATTTAGGTTTTTAGTTAGTTTACTTTTAAATTTTTTGCTCTTTCTAATTGGTAAATAATAAACTTAGCTGAACATAGTAATATTACTACTTAATATAATCTTTATGTTTATTGGTTTTTATTACTTTTAATTAAGCGCTTAGATTGTTAGAAGTAAATTACCTGCTTAAGGTTCTTAAAATATTATTAAGTAAAAATTTAGTTAGTTTATTAGCTAGCATAATTTCTATTGTTAAGTACTTAACCTGAAAGAATTTATTAGTAAATTCTTGCTACAGCTAGATATCTTACATGTATTTATATTCAAAATAAGTATAAATTAAATAATTTATTCAACTATAAGTCTAATAATTTTATAATTATTTTACCAAACTGTCTAAAATTCTTTTTCATTTATAATTGCTTCCAAAGAAAATATTCAAAGGTTATAGCTTTTTGAGTAGTTTACTCAAGAGCAAGCAGCTGAGTATTAGTAGTTAATATAGCTTCGATAGTCTTCTATGCTGCCATATAAAGTACTAGACCTCAATATAGAATACCTTTATATTTACAATATAATAATAGATTTTTAAATTTTGAATTAAGAAAGATTTACTTATTCTTCGTAAGTTTAGGTTTTCAGAATTCTTATATTAGATTGTATCTTTTCTTATTTAATAAAATTCCATAATTCCTTATTTTATAGCTTTTATATTCTAGTTATTAGAGTTTATAAGGAACCATATAAGCTTTAAAATCAAATAAACATTACTAGACTAAAGCATAATTACTATATATAGCACTAATTTAAGTTTAGCCTTTTAAGATCACCTTTTAATATAACTATATATTTTATAAAAACTTTTTTAGTTAATAAGAGTTTATTACTAGTAACAAGTATTGAGGCTTACGCCTTTAACTTTAGTTTTACTAGTACACTATTAATAGACTGCTTTAGTATATTAAAATAACAATGACAATACGTAATATTCTTTAAACTAACTTACTTAACTAATAACTATTTACTAATAACTATTTACTACTAACTAAAACTTTTATTATTCTTATTACTACTCTAGTAGTGTTATAGTTGCAGTATTTTTAGCGCCTTTCTTAAATACACATAAATAATAATAGTACTAATCTTTAAGTATGGGTTTTTCTTTTCTAATAAAAATTATAGAATTCTTTTACTTATTAGTTAATTTTAACTGCTTAATAGCTATTTTATTTAGCCTTTCTATTTTATTAATCTACTATAAAGTTCCTAAAGCATTAATACTTAGTTAACACAAAAATTACCTTATTAACAAAATAATATTAGTAAGCTAAACATGTAAAAGCACTGCTAGCGTTTATATAAATAAGCTACATTATTGCTTATATTTCTAGTAATTTTTAGACACTTTGTTATAGTACTTAGCTAATTAATATACTTACTTTTTACTTGAGTAATGATGTTATTACTCTTTCTTAGCTTATAGTAGGCTAGTAAAGAGGTCGTAGGTACCTACGCGTAGGTATAGGTTAGGTTAGGGTCGCATAGACTAGTAGTTATAGTTAGGTTAATAGCTTCGGCCTTTTAAGACAACCTTTTAATGTAACTACACATTTTGCAGACACCTTTTTAGTAAAAAAAGATTTATTGCTAATAATAGGTATCTAGGCTTATGCTATTTTGTTTAATATTACTAGCACGCAATTAGTGTGTCGCTCTAGCATGTTTAGACAGAAATAAAAATGCGCAATACCCCTTTAACTAACTGTCTTAACTTATAACTATTTACTAATAACTGTAACTTCTATTGTCTCTATTGCTATTCTAGCAGTGTCAAGTTGCGGCGTTTTTAGCATACGCCTATACTTAGATATAAAAATACAATAATAGCGTTACTATTTAAGTATAGCTTTTTTTTTCTTAAAAGTACTTTAGAAAATTATCCTGCTTGTTAGTTTATTTTAGCTACTTAATAGCTGTTCTAGCACGCTCTTACTTTTTATTAAGCTACTAAAAAGTTTTTTTTACTAATGTTGTATTTACCTAGAAAGAAATTAGTAAAATAATATACTATTACTACACCTAGACTATTAACATGTGTAATAAATTTAATAGACTTGCTACTAAATAAGCTTTTTATAATATTAATTATAACTTGAATATTTATAATACTAGACGCAATGATAAAGTGTTAATAAATAATTAACTTTAACTTCTACGTCTACCTAATAACTATAAGAGCTACTGCTAACAGCTCTTTTTTAACTATCTAGAGAGGCTGCTTAATAAAAGTAAACGTAGGCTTTATAATCTACTATAATAGCTATTAATATAGTAACTTAGTAAAGTCTAACTTTACATCACATAAGCTATTAGTCTTTGTACAGAGGGGTGACATTAAATATATAGAGAAAGACTTTAACTTTAAAATTTAAATATAGAGTAATAAGCCTCTAAATAGAAAAATAAAGTATATATAACTTAGTTTTTTTATCGCAGGTTGTATTATAAGAATTAGGATCTTTTTAATATAGTCTAAATTCCTAAAAGGAGTAGTAATTAAAGGGCTTTTAATTACTACTAGTTTAGATCTTCCACCTATCTAAATTGCACCCTAAACTTAAAGAGAAATATCTTAACCTATAACTAGATTGGTAAGTATTCTAAAAATAGATTAAAATAATAAAAATATTAGAGATACAATATAGTTTATAATTTAATAATTAAAGTTTTTTAGAACTTACTTATATTTGTTGTAGAAATAATTTTCTTTCCTATCTTAATAGTATTCTGTCCTAGCACTGTGCCTACGCTTAATAGCAGACTTGTCTAAAAATATAACTTTATAAAAGTTTATATTTTTAATATTTTTAAGTGTTTGCTTAGCGTAAATATAACAATTATAAGCTTTTTTAGTGTCTAAAGGCGTCTTTTTTTAAAAAATATAAGTAGAATAGTTCTCCTTTTTTAGAAAGCGTTGTACGCTTCTAATTAAAAGATCTATACTATTTTCTCCTAATAGACGTCAAATCGCCTTTTTAGGGCTTCTTGTAAGGTCTCTATTAATCACTCTTTTTGCTTTATTTAAGATCTTTGAAGGACGACCTTGTTTAAAGCTAATAAAAGATAAAAGAGTGTTCTTTTTTTGTTTTATTTAATAAAGAGTATTGTAAATACTTCTCGAAAGCTTTTCTAGTATATTACTAATAGAGGAGATAGATTTGTTGTGTAAGTATAAAGTATAAACTTGTTGTTCAAATTAAGAGAGATTGGGACAAACAAGAGGAGTAAATATACTATATTTTTAATAAGTTATTACGTAATTAGTGCTTACGTAAGCAACCCCTATTTATTTCATCCTTTTATTAAACTATAAAGAAATAAAAAATATTACTCTAAAACTTGCTCAAATTTTGCTTACGTAAGCTAACTAAACTCATTTTTTTTAGCCCTTTTTATACGTTTATAAAAAAGATATGCCACAATCTATTTTTGCTTTTTTTTCAACATATTTTGAGCGAGATTACAGGCGCAATAGCAGCTGACTAAGCAACCTATCTTGAAGAGGAGGTTCTTGGCTTTCCAAATCACTAACTTTTTTTAGCCTAGCCCTTCTAGTTACTAGAATATAAAGCTTTGAAAACTATAACTTTTTTGATTTCTTTTTTTTTGTCACCCCACTGTAAATAAAACTTAATAATAACTTAAGCAAATTAGACTTCTATAAAAAGGCACGCTTAATATATAGCTACAAGATTATACTACAACTAAAACTAAATAATAAGGTCCTTACTCTAAGCAAACCTAAGCTAAAGAATTAGAAAGTTAAAAATAAGGTTATGCTAGAACAATTAGTTAATAACTAATATTAGGTATGTAGAATAACAACGCACTACGCTAATAAGTGTATAGATTAAAAAAAGATTATAACTACTAGCAAGAACGCTAAGGAAGTTAGTTATTAAGTAATATACTAACAGCCTTACTTTAATAATTTAGTAGCTAAAGTTAAGGACTAAGAAGCTAAAGAAGTAAAAGGTACTAAAGAATATAAAAAGATATGTTAGTATAACTGCAAGCTTAATTGCAAGTTTTATAGAAAAAATTAGAAAAAATACAAAGTAGACTAAAACTAGTGCTACTACTTAAACTTATAAGTAGATAAATGCTTAGAAAACAAGTCTTATTTTTATAAACTTAAAACAGTGGAGTTCTACTACTAATTCTTATAAACGCAATGCAGGGATAAATGTAACTTCTATTAGTAGTAATTTAACAGGTATAATAAGTAAATAACTATTACTATGCCTCCTTATTATTAAACATTTATAAGGCAGTAAACTACCTAATTTACAAAGCAAAGAAGCTAGAGCTAAAAAAACAAAGCTTAAAGTAAAAGATACTTTACTAAGATTTCTATTAAAGCTTTTATTATAATAATAGTTGCTTAATACACTATAGCACTAAGTATAGTGCAGGCTACTTTTTTAGAAAGAAGAAGAGTAAATAGGCAAAAAACTAGAATGCTGCTAAAAATAAGGTTACACTAGTAAGAGTAGACATAAAACAACCCTAAAGAAGGTACAAGATACTAATAGTTAGGTAAAGTAGTTACTTATAACTATATTTATATTTAGTTAGAACATGTAGGCGCTTATAAATAGTGGAGCTGCGCAAGAAATAATCTCTTTATAAGTAGTAAAAAAATACAACATACTATACTAAGTTGAAAAAGAACTAATTCTAATAGTACTAGCTAACAAGAAACTTATAAAATATAAAGACAGCATAATATAGTTAAAAACTAAATTAATAAAGCTACAAAAAGCAGGCATAGAGTGCTAAATAAATATTAATATTAGAAGATTAAAAGAATTAGATATGTTAATTAGTTATAACTAGCTAGATGCCTATAACACTGCTATTAATTAGTAAATAAGAATAATACTTAGAAGAAAACCTATATATAAGGTTGCTAGAGTACATAAAAAAATACGCCTAATAAATTAAAGCTTAATTTAAAATAAAAAATCTAGTAGATCTTGCTATACAAAATTAAGAGAATTTATTTAAATAACTTTTAGAAAATAGAAGTTATGTTAATAAAGCAAGTTGTTACTATAAAAAAAAGACTTTTACAACTAGAAATACTAAAAGAGTATTATACTAACAAGTTTAGAGAATTCTTTAAGGAAAACAAGGCTACAAAGCTAGTAGACTATTAAAATTAAAATTATAGATTTATTTTAAAAAATAGAGCTAAGCTAAGTCTAAAACTAATGTACTTTATATTGCCTTAGCATAATACTAAGCTAAGGGGTTACATCTAAAAGAATTTAAAGAAGAGATTTATTTAACTAAGATTAGACTTAATAGCCTTACTTATTTTGTTTATAAAAAAGCTTAATAAAAAGTAGCAACTGTGTGTTAACTTAAAAAGTTAAATAGTGTAACGCAGAAGAACTAATATCTTTTACTACTAATAATAAAGCTTATAAATAAACTTTGAAAAGCTAAGTATTTACAAAATTTATCGTTTAAAAATAATTTTTACTAAATTAGAATTAAAGAAAGTTATAAGTAGATAACAGGGTTTAAGACAAAGTATAAACTATATAAATATATAGTTATACTTTTTAGATTAATAAACACACTAGTAACTTTTTAGTTAGTTATTAACAATATACTTTACAAATACCTTAAAATCTTTGTTATAGCCTACTTAGACAATATACTAGTATACTCTAAGAGAATGCTTAAAAAATATATAAAGCATATTAAGAAAGTACTAAGAAAGCTTAAGAATTATAAGCTTTACTTATAGCTCAAGAAGTACAAATACTATATCAAGAAAATAGAATTTCTAGACTTTATAACATCTATAAAGAGAGTAAAAATAAATTTAAAAAAAATTGCAGCTATACAAAAATAGCTAACACTTAAAATAGTTAAAAATATAAATATTTTTAAGATTTGCTAGCCACAATTAAAAGTTTATTAAGAATTACTTAAGAATTACTACACCTCTCTTAAAAATTATAAAAAAAAAATACAATTTACTTAAAATAAAAAATAATAAAAAACGTTTTATAAATTAAATAGAAATTTCTTAAAGCACTTGTACTAAAAATGTACAACTTAAAACAAAAAATGTATGTTAAGACTAATATTTTAAATTATACACTTAGAGCTGTATTATTATAGCAGTGTCTAAATAAAAAATAGAAACTAGTATTCTACTATTTAAGAAAGTTCTCTAAAGTAAAACTTAATTATAACATTTATAATAAAAAGCTACTAGGCGTTGACAATTTTTTTAAATAGTAAGAAGTCTATTTGTTAGAACTACTATACTAGATTAAAGTTTTTACTAATTACTAAAACTTGGCAAAGTTTATAATAACAAAGAAACTTAACTAATAATACGTTTAACAAGCTAAAATATCAGCTTAGTTTAGCTTTAAAATAATACGCTGCGCTAAAACACTTAATAAAGTCACAAATCTCTAAGTGGAAAATCTAACTTACGCAAAAAAAGTTACAAAAACTATATTACGCTATATTTAAAAAGATGCTAGACAGTAGTTTATATTATAACTAGCTAGAACTAGATAGGGTAGCTAATGTAGCTAAGTAAGTAAAAACACTACAATAGTAGTAGTAGTGGAGAGTAGCTAACTAGTAGTTTAAGCTTAAGGAAAACAGCTTTAATAAACTACTATAAAATAAACAAGAGTCCTAAGATATAGTTTAAGGAAATTAAATATATATACCTTTATATATAAGATTAAGTTCTATTGAAAAACTCTAAAAGTCTCCAGAATATAAGCATATAGTAATTAAGAAAATAGTTAAGCAACTAGCTAAAGTGTTTATTATACTACGCTTATAAGCAAAAGTGTAGAATATTCTAGGCAACTATTCAGCTTATTACTAGAACAAGACTAAGAGATATAAGCTTTATAGCTTATTACAACTTTTATTGCTACTAACAAAACTGTAAAGTAGTATAATAATAAACTTTGTAGTAAAGCTTTTAAAATTGTTAGAACTAAAATTAGCTTAACTATAAAATAGTATCTTAGTAATTAAAGATTAATTAACTACGGCAGCAAAGTTTATACCTATAGAAGAAACTATTACTGTAGAAAGCTACGTGTAGAAAGTTATAAAAGTACTAGTATTGAAGTATAAAATACTTAAGAAGTTTATGACTAATTATAATAATCTATTTATGTCTAAGTATTAGAATATATTTTTAGTAAAATTAGGTATAAAGAAAAAGCTATTAACTAGCCTTTACTCTAAAATAGATAGCTAGACAAAATAAATAAACTTGACACTAAAATAGTATCTAAAGATGTACGCTAATAAGCTACAAGACAACTAAGTTAAACTTTTACTAACAGCATAATTAGCTTATAATAGTATAAAGTTAGCAACTATAAAGTACTTACTATACTACAAAAATTATAAATATAAGCTAGCTACTTATTAAAATTTCAAGGATGTTAAAAGTATTGCAGTAAGCGCAGATAACAAAGCCTGCTTAATATAAGAGCTATATTGAAAATTAAGTAAAAATATAGCTTATAATAACTTTATAATAGCTAAAGTACCTAATAAGTAAAAAATTAAGAGACCAACTTTTAAAAAAAAAAAATCTTATTATAACAGAACTTTAAAACTAAGTAACTAAGTAGAAAACTAAATAACTTTTAAGTAAAACTATTCAAAATTCTAAAAGAAATAAGTGATATAAACTATAAAATTTATTACTACTAGGTATGCGCGTCTACTCTATCTTTTACAAAAAAAATTCTAGAAAGAGCATCTTTAAATGCTAAGCTAGCTACTAATATAAAGCTTAAAGACAACAAGTACAAAGTTAAATAAATTAAACACTTATAAAAAGTTAGTTGTTAGTAAAAATACTTAGTTAAGTAGCAAGAATAGCTAAAAAGCTAAAACACTTAAAAATGAAGAGAAAATTTAATATACTGTAAGTTATAAGTACTTAAGTAGTATTAAAAATATTTAGAGAAGAAAAACCTAAGTCTTTAAAAAAAAAGTAATTAAAAATAAATTAAAGAAAGTATTAGCCTATAACTAGACTAAGTTATTTAATAATGTTAGTAGTAATAGTTTAGTTGTTAGAAAGTCTATACTAGGGGCAAGGTTTCTTTCAGCTTACTTCTTTATATAATTTTAAAGACTTAAAATTACGTATTTATAATTAGCATAAAAACGCTCTAAAGCCTTAGTTTTAGCAACTTCTAGGCAAAGCTAAGTAACTTCTGCTTTAGCACAAAAAAGTGCTAGCTACTTTTTATACTTTTTAGCTTCTACCTTCTTCTACTTTTTTCTAAAAATAAAAAAACTACACTTTACTTTTATAGAAATATAACTAGCACAACAACTAGTTGTAGTACTTCTAAAATAACAAAAATTCTTTTTTTTATAGCACTTAAAATAAAACATTATCTTTTTCCCCTACTAATAAATATAATTAGCCTAGGCTTAACGCTGTTAAGTTAAGTTAGTTAAACAAACATAATAGGACAATGAAACCTTAAGTATAGTTAGAAAGGCGTAGAGAAAAAAGAGTATATAACATAACAGGCGTACTAAAGCTTTATATGTAGCTAGTAGTTTAACACACAGCGCAGGAAAATAATAATCTAAAGTATTAAAATAATACACTTAAGAGAGGGGATAATATTATAAGTAATAGAAAGAATTTTCTCCTTAACGTAGAAGGTAGGTTAAGAGTTAACTACATATACGTTAGAAGGCAATAATCTTCGCAAGGCGCAGGGATTACGTAATTAGTTTCCTGCTAAAATAGGACCTTTAGAAGGCCGCTGCTTAAAAGGAGGCTAACACCCTCTCTAACCTCCCTCTTAGATAGAAGGCACGGAAGAATATAGAACAAAGGTAATAAGTATAAGAATATATTAAATTTTATTATTACATTTGTTGTAGTTAACTTAAATAGTTTATCTCTTACACAGATTGTAAACTAGTTAATTGATTTTCTATAAAATTAGTATTACTTTCTTTTAGTTAACATTAATAACTCTTTTCTACTTAAACTACTCCTATAATACCTTATAGACTACTGCATATGTTAGCCTTACCCTAACACAGACTAAGTCTAAATAAGTGTAGACTAACTCTGTGTAACAGTTCTTAGAAAGCCTAGCATTACTTATTCTTTTTTTTATTTATACAAAACTGCTATTCGAATTAATTACAAAAAATAATAATATATATTTTCTATTTTTTATAGACAACCTATAAATCTCTATATTAATAGTATCTATTAGAAAGAATATTAAACTACTAAAAAGCGAACTAGTAAACTTCTTTTGCTAAGCAAAAAAGTTAGCTATAAAGTTTAATAGCTTAAAAATATAATTTGTAAATTAGACAAGATCTAAAAACAACACCAGCAGATCTCTTATATTATCTATAAAAGAGACTTTCTATCATTTAAGAAATTAGTTAAATAGCTAGAAATATTCTTTAAAAAAAAGTTAAAGTTTAAGGAACACTAGCCGGTGCACAGGGTGATACCCGACTGCACACTAGGTTAGTGCTCAACCACCTAATCCTAAGGTATATAACTTATTTAGTATCCCACAGAAAGGGGCACTATTCATTATTCGTGCACTCTACAGCTCAGCTCCTGCAATGTACTATAGAATAGGCTTCTTCTTCTACTAATAGTTCTTATACTTAACTTATAATAAGATTATTATCTTGTTAACCTTGTTCTTGTAGAATCTAGCTACTAGTAATTTTTTGCCCTTGTAGCAGTATGTCTTTATACACTTTAACACTTATATAAATAGCAAAGCCTATAAAGAAATACTCTACTACTTAGTGTATAAAGAACCTTGTACATAATTATTACAAGAATAAAATAACAATCTTATATAAAACTAGAATTTAGAGAAACTCTAAAGAAACTAGAATTCTTAGAATTACTACTAAATATACTTTTAGGGGGTTAGCACTATCCTCTATTATAGACTATGTTAAGGACTTTGTTACCTAAGTTAGCCCTAACAATAGAGAATAGCAATAAACTTTACTAATATAACTATTAAACGCGTTATTAAATACTAATTTAAAGTCTGTCTAGCAAAATAAAGGCAGTAAACTATGTAGTAAAATAAAAGTAGTCTTATATATATTTAAATGTTAATTTAAAGTCTACTTAGCAAAATAAAAGTAGCAACTTATTTAGTAAAATAAAGATAGGCTAACATATATTTATAATAAAAAGCAAAAGTTTTATTTAGTAAAAATTAGAATAAAACTAAAAGCTTATAACTAAATATGTCTAAAAACGCTAATTTAAAGTATCTGTCTAGGAAAAAAGAGATATTACTAATAATTAAGATAGCATAAGTATAAGTTAGAACTTACTTAGCAAAAATTAAAGTACTAAAAAAGTAAGAATTTATATAACTACTTTTAATTAAGTACTTACTATAAAAATTTTAAAAATAAATAGCCTATTCTTTTTAAAAGCTAAACTTTATCTACTATATTAATAACTAACTACTATTAATTATCTAAATAAAGAACTTCTAAAAGTTTAATAATACTATAAATGTTAAAAAAGGATAAAAAGTTAGGTTAAAGATAAGAAAGTAAAACTTTTTCTTCTACTAGCCCTACAACTGCTAGTCCTAAGTTACTATTAATACTATTAAGCTTAGTAATTAATACTATAGCTATATCTACGCATCACTTAGTGTTGTCTATAGTTTAACTAAGATATAGTACTTTAAGTCTTTACTAGAAAAGATATTACTAAATTTCTAAAAAACTTTAATAGACAAGCTAATAATAAAGGTATTTATAATGCTATGCAAGTCTGTATTCTACTAGACTATTTCTTTAATAAAAATTAATTACTTTCTTACATCTTAAAACGTTTACTTAAATATATAAAAAGAGATTAGTCTAAGTTATAACTAAATATAAAAGAGTAGTAGAAAAACAAAAATACTACTATTAAGATAAACAAGCGCTCTTATCTTTAAGCTTATATTTATATATATATATAAAACTAGCTAAGGCTAGTAAAGTAATATACTTATTTTACTTTTGTTGTAGATATATATATTAAGAACAAGCAAATCTCTTAAGAAGAAAAAGGCATTTTCTTTTTCTAAGGTTTACTAAAATTAAACAAAAAGGCAGTTATATATTGTATACCTACTCCTTCTAATAGTAATAATTAGAATATATATAAACTAGATTTAATCTATTCTTTTCTTAAATCCTACTACAAGGAGATAACTAGCCTAGATAAGATTTATTAGTTAGAGCAAGGAGGCGTAGATGCTAAAATACGCTAAATTATATTATTTAACTAGCGTATAACATTTACTCTAGAGAAAGTATATAAAGTAACAGTTAAAATTAACAAGGTATATAAAAAAATAAGCACACTAGTAGAGGTTAACCTAAAGGTAGAAGACTTTATTAAGTCTTTAAGTAACTTAAAACTTAAATTGTCAATAATTAATATGCTTATAGCTTACCTTATAACTAAGAAACTTATAGAAAAACTTACTAATTACACGTACTTTATTACATAAGTAACTAATACTAAATTCTTAAGTAAAAGAAATAATAGTTTCTTTATTACTAATATAAAATAAAAGCTATTAAAAAAGACAAGTACTGTATACTTAAACAATATAGAAACAAACACTCTTTATTATATATATAATATAGTAAGACATATGCTTAAAGATTATAAGCTATACTACGCCTTAAAACAAATAAAGTAAGTTAGTTTTAACTAAAATACTATAGCTAAGAAAGAAACTTACTACTTTAGGCTACTATATAAACGTCTAGGCAAAATCCTAAGATAGCCTTTATTAACTTAAATTTTGTTATAGTTAAAGGCTAAAGTTAGAAAATTCTTTAACGTTACTAACAACGTACTTAATTAACCCGCCTTTAGTATAATACTAAAGAAGTTTATAAGTAGAGACTCTTAACTAGAATTAAAATATAGAGGTAAAGCCTCTAGTTCTATAAATATAGTAACTAGTTTAATAAACTAAGGTTACTACAATAATATTCTCTAGCAGTTCTAACAGTTCTAGGAACAGCTATACAACCCTACTATAAATAAATATATTAATAGGCTAAATAATATTAATGCTGCTAATATTATAATAGAGAGTAGATAGAACGCTTTACATAACCTCTTTAAGTTAAATGCTACTACGCGCTTAAAGAGAAAAAGTTCTTCTCTCTACTAGGATATTAATTGTGTCTAGAATAAAGGGGTAAAAAAATAAAAAAAGCTAAGCAAGAATATAAGCACTTAAAAAAGCAATTAAATAATTTAAGGTAATACTTTAATCCTTAACTTACAGCTTATAAATATGTAGTTTTTATAATAAAAAGCATAAAGTAAAATACCTTTTGCAAGTTAGCCTTATAATATACTATTTTTAATTATTAGGCTGCTGCAGCTGTCTTAATAAGAAAATAATATATTAGCTAATCTAAAGCACTTACAGCAAGAACACAAAAAAAAGCTATAAAGTTTATAAACACGCTTCTTAACTTTAAGCTAAAAAAAATAATATAAAGTTAGCTAAACTATATTACAACTACCTTACTTAAGTAGGAAGTATAAGAAGTTACTATATCTAACTTTATAATACAAAGCAATATTTAGAAACAACTACGCAACCTTTTAAATAATAATATTAGCGTTATAAATAGTTTAGGGACGCTTATTGTTATAATTAGTAGAAAAATTGTAGAATTTAAGTGTAATTTAGCGCACCTAAAACTTATTCTAACCACTAATTAGCTAAACTAGCACGCGGGCTAAAAATACTCTACTAATAAAACTTTACTAATTATACTAACAATTACAAGCCTACATTGCAATATAATAAATATGTATAAGTTAAATGCTTAAACTTAATATAAAGTTTATAGGAAAAGTAATTCTTAAATTAATAAGTTAAATAATGTACTTACTAAAGAAGTACAGAAAGTTTAGCAAAGGAATAAATAAGTTTTTGCTTAAACAAACTTACTAAAATGCTAAGTTATTATTAATAGTAATTTCTTAAAGTGCTTAATTAACACTAGAGCACAAATAAATATTCTAAAACTTAGTGCTATATAAGTATTAAAGATACTATATAAAATAATAGAGCAGAGACTTAGGCAGCTATTCTCTAGTGTTACTTTAGCTAATAGAACTTATAATCTGTTTGTTAGGACAGCATTTAATATACTTATATTAATAAGGACAGTTACTATTAAAACTACCTTTAAGATTGTTACTAATGTCACTAAGTCTATAATTCTAGGAGGGCCTTAGTATACGTGCGTAAGGATAGCAATATAGTATAACACATTTAGACAAATTACATGCTAAGTTCTCTTTAAGAATAGTACTAAGAACGTAATATTTGTTATATCTAATTTATTACTAAGTTACTCTACGCAGACAATTAGGAATAAAGTCTCTAACAACAGCTTAAATAAAGAAATAGTAAGTAATGTACAAATACACGTAGTTACTAATATAATAAATAATAAGCTGCAAGTAGCTATAGTAAAATATATATAAAAAGCTGCATAGTTAGATTCTACAGTTAGACTTAGCAATTTTAACATACTATATACAAACAATAACAAGCATAATTAAAAAGTTTATATAAACTAGGTATTTACACACACAGTTAGATAATTAAAAAACTTTATAAAAAACTATAGTTTTAGCAAATTTTTAATTATATATAAGCTTAACTAACAATAATTGCAAAAAAAGCTACTTAGTAACTTCTAATAATAATATAATTTTTACACTATATAGAAAACTGTAAAAAAGAAAGTTTAACCTATTAATATTCTTTAGCAAGAGATGCTAATAGAATTTAGACAAGAAAACTAAAAGAAAAAGGCTAAAAAATAATAGCTCCTTTAAAAAAGCATCTGTAATCCTAATACTAGGCTATAAAATAATCTATTTAAACTAAGATATACTGCTTTTCTATAAGAGACAAGGGTTACTAAAGAACCAATTAATAATCTACATATAAGAGATTATCTCTACTTTAGAAAAAAGAAGATATTCCTATATATACTCTATAACAGAGAAAGAGCTCTCTTATAGCAATTTAAGAAATTAGGAAGAATCTATTTTAATATATACCTACTATACAAGATACAAACAATACTATATAAAGCTTAGTAAGAATAAGGCTTTGCTATCCTAAAGGTATTAGAATTGCAGGTAGTAGATATAGTTAATGCCTGCCTAAACTAAGGAACGTAGGAACAATGTAATAGTTAGTATTATAATTTATAGCACCTAGTACTAAAACAAGATAAAGGCGTTTAATAGATTAGCAATGCACAAAAAATAAATGTAGTTATAATATAAAATATAAACTTTCTACTAATAGTAGACAAGTTTTCTAAAAAATTTATAAAATGCAAGATTATCTTACTTATAAACTTATTCTTAAGATACAACTAGATTACACTATATCTAGAAAATAGAAATATAACAGTATTCTAAACGCCCATAAGACTTATACGCTTATGCACAATAGTTATAGGCGCTACTAACTTAGTAGTAGCATTTTAATAAGTTATAATAAAGATCTTAAAAGACTACTAGCCTAATACAATGCCCTTTATTAATAACATTACATGCGGAGGTCCTAGGACTAACTATAGTAAAGAAGAATTAATGCTAGAAGTACAACATTATATTCTTAAGCATGTTATATTTATTTTTAAGGTGTTAAAGGTGGTGGTTGTTGTTGTAGTTAAAATAAGGTTTCTAAAAAAAGTAAAAAGCAGCTACCGTCTACTAATTAGTTACAAAAGTCAAAAAGAAAATTGTGTGTAGTAAACAAGATTTGAACGGTAGGTAAATAAGAGAAAAGCTTAGACTACTAAGCAAAAATTAGGGTTAAAAAAATTTGCTAAAAGTACTAAAAAACAACACTAATTAAAACGTATTTAATAGCACGTGCTAGCTTATAGCTAGCAACAAGATTGCAATAGAGATAAAGGAGAAAAGTAAGAACACATACGTTACTACAGCAAAAGCCTATAATACTTTTTTATAAAAGCTTTTTACTTACTGCTTTTTACTTTTAGGATTTCCTACACTATATAGTACTGTATATAAATAACTTGTATATAAATAATTTAATGCTTAGACTATTTTTTTCCTATTTTAAC
This sequence comes from Alternaria gansuensis, assembly GCA_009289805.1. Classification (NCBI taxonomy): domain Eukaryota; kingdom Fungi; phylum Ascomycota; class Dothideomycetes; order Pleosporales; family Pleosporaceae; genus Alternaria; species Alternaria gansuensis. Next base: position 236,080 of record WBOK01000045.1, on the reverse strand, counting down.
ACAAAGACTAATAGCTTATATTTAGTAAAGTTAGACTTTACTAAGTTACTAAACTAGAAGCTATAGTAGTAGATTAAAAAGCTAGCGTTTACTATTATTAAGTAGCTACCTCTGTTAGTTAAAAAAAAGCTAGTAGTAATAGTCTTTATAGTAGTTAAGTTAGTGTAAAGGTTAGAATATAACTATAGTTAAGACATCTTTAATACGTTTAGTATTATAAATATTAAAGTTATAATAAGGACTGTAAAAGGCTAGTTTAGCTAGTACACTATATATACTACGCATATTAATAGTTTAGGTGTAGTAAAAGTATATTACTTTAGTAATTTCTTTTTATGCAAATATAACCTTAGTAAAAAGACTTAAAAGTAGCTTTATAAAGAGTAAAGGTGTATTAAAACAGCTATTAAGTAGCTAGGATAAACTAATAAGTAGGAGGATTTTATAAGTTACTTCTAGAGATAGAAGAGCTGTATATAGATAGTAATGCTGTTGTTGTTTATTTACATTTAAGAATAGGCACTAAACGCCGCAACTGCAACACTACTAGAATAGCAACAGAATAACAGAAGTTGCAGTTAGCAGTAAATAGTTAGCAGTAAATAGTTATTAGTTAAGAGATTTAGTTAGAGAGATATCGCGTATCTTTGTTTCTGTTTAAACATGCTGGAGCGACACACTAATTGCGTGCCGGCAATGCCAAACAAGGGGGCATGAGCCTAGATACCTGTTGTTAGCAATAAATCTTTTTTTACTAAAAAGGTGTCTACAAAATGTTGAGTTACATTAAAAGGTTGTCTTAAAAGGCCGAAGCCAAAGCATATTATATAACTAGATAGAGTGCTAGCTAATATTAAACAAGCTAAAGGCACTATTTTAGGAAAAAAGTGTTACTTTTTGATAAAAAAAACTTAAGGTAGTAAACTATAAAGTTAGTCCTTAAAGTTGCTATCCTAACTAAAAGAAAATTAAGAAGATTATAAACTAGCTACTATACAAAAATAAAAGAGAAGTATAATTATTTATAGGCATCTATGTCTACTATTATATATAAGTAAAAGACCTTACTAAGATCACTAAACTTTTATTTACACTCCTACAAGACAACACTCCTTTTAAATAAAAAGATGCACAAGACACAGCAATATACACGCTAAAATAGGCAATTTAGAATATACTTACACTTGCAAACTTAAAATATACTAATACTAATAACTATAAAATATTCCTTATAACTAATGCTAGTTAAGATAGTGTAGGCGCTTGCATAGAGCAACTTAAGGAAAATAATAAACAATACCTAGTATAGTTTAAAAGCACACTATAGTCTGCTTAAAAAAGGTAATAGCACTTAACTAAGTTAGAATACCAAGCTGTACTATAAGCTTTTAAGAAGTTTTAGACTTATCTCTATAGTATTTACTTTACTATAGAGACTTACGCTACAACTCTTATTACTTAATTAAATTGTTTATTAACTAATAATTTAGAATTAGTTATAAACAAATAAATATTAACTATCCTTTTATAAAATTTTAATATTAAGCATATACTACGAAAGAAGAATGTTGTTGCAGATGCATTATCTAGGTATCTAAAAGCTAATAATTAAAAGCTGCCTCTTAAACTTAAAGAAGACCTAGAAAAGTTTATTGACTAAACAATTAGGAATGTAAATGCACTAGTACTAACAAGGCAAGCTAAGATACTTTACTAAAAGTTCTTTAAGGAATTAGAGTAATATGCTTAGTTTTTAGTTAATTTTAAGACTTTAAAAAGAATAAAACTACAAGAACTATAAGCATAAAAAAAGTAAGTATTAAACTTCTTTATATAAAATAAGATACTCTTTAAGAAGATATTAAAGAATATTACAATCTAACAAGTTATAGATAATATAAATTTAAGAACAGCTGCAGTATAAAACGTGCACACCTAGATTAGACACTAAAGAGTTAATACAGTCTACCTAATACTTGCGCAGCAATACTAGTAGAAAGGAATATATAAGCAAGTGCAAAAGAAACTAACAACCTACCTAGACTATTAACTATAATCTTCTAAAAGAAAAGTTAATATGCTTACTAACACCTATAGTTTAGCTATTTAGAAAACTGTAGCTATTAATATAGTGTACATACCTTAGTGTTTAAGGAAGAAGTTTCTTATAATTACAAGGGACTACTTTAGCAGCTAGCTAAAAGTAAAAGCACTATTAAATAACTAGTCTAAAATAATTGTAGAATTTATATATAAAAATATTATATGTAGATAAAGCACAACACATAAACTTATAGTTAATAGAAAACTTAACTTTGCTAAGGTAGTCTTTTACTTATTAAAAATGTACAAAATTAACTAAATCTTATTATCTAGACACAACTTTTAAGCTATAAAAAAAATTAAAAGAAAATATAAACTAATTATAAATACCTTTATAAAGCTGCTAAAACTTTAAATTAAAAACTTGCTAATAGTTCTTCTTACAGACAGGATCTTTGTATAAAAATAGATAAGTTACTTACTATACTAACTAGTTATAAGGCAGAACTTAGTACTACCTATTAAACTTACACTACTTATATAGTTCTCTTTTAGAATTTAGTTTAAGAGATTAATATATCTTAAGACTACAAGCTAAATACAAGGTAGCTAGAACTATATTGCATCTATAAAGCTAAACTTAATAGAGAGACTTACTACCTTAAAGACCTTAATAGCATATATTTTTTACACACAACACCTAGTTAGCAATTAAAGCTTTTCTAGCAATAGCGCGTGCTAGATATTATAAAAAAGAATTAAGGAAATATAAAGTTATAGGATCCTAAGTATTAAGAATAAACTAGTGTAATAGTAAATATTCTTGTTTTTTTAGGCTTAACTAAGCTGCCTAATAAGTTATAATTATCTCTACTTCTTGCAATAAAAGATAATTTTTATTTATAAGTTGTTATGACTAAGTGTTTTACAAATAAAGAGCGCTGTGTATATATATAAGACTTTAAAAGCTTAAACTCTAATTCTAACACTATAACTAGTAGCTAATAGACTACTAAACAGCCTATTCTCTTAAAAAAAAGAGAAGAGACTTTACTATTAGTATTTACTTTTGCTTTTAGCTACTTATTTACAAATTTCTTATGTTAAATGCAAAGACTAGTTACCTAGCTTATAGATTCTAGGTATATAGTAAGCACTTGAATTTTGTAAATTTTCTATACTTTAATACGTAACTAAGCGTTTATGCTATAATAAAGAATTTTTTACAAACTTCTTTAGTAATTAAAACGTAATTTAAACTATTTTATAGGTTTTAAGCTAGTTACTTTAAAGATAAATTACTTGTAGAGCAAACTATTGCTTTTTTTTTTAACTTTAGCTAATTTGAAGCCTTGCATATAAAAATTAAGTAAGCTAGCTTATATAGTTAACTATAACTAACAACCCTTAAAACAACAACCTTTTATAGTTCTATAATAACAAAATATATATAGAAGGCAGCAAGCGCTAGCTTAATGCGCTAAGAACTAGTAATAGAAACTACAACTACTACAGCACTATAAGAGCTATAGAATTTAGTTAAAGCTAAAATATAAGCGTTCTTAGTTAGCAGGCGTAACAGCAACAATAATAAGCTAGAAAGTAATATTAGCTTAATAACTTCTTTAGCTACCTTAAGATTATGCATTTAGAAGCACACTACTATAATCAAATTCTTGCTTATTTTTTATAAATTAGCTTATAACTACTAGCCCTCTTGCTAGTAGAACCTTAAGCTACCTTTCTAGCGCATTGTTAGACGCTACCTAGGCTACAAGTACAAAGAACCTAGTGTAGTAATCCTTTACAACATAGAAAAAGGCATACTATAATATACTAAGCTTAGCAATTTTAGATTATTAGTAGCACTATAAAAACTTAAACAAGAGTTTACTATTATAAGTTTTTTTACTAAAGAGAGTAGCGCTAGTTAGCTTAGCTAAGTTACTACAAGTATATAGTATTAGCGTCCAAGCTTAAAAGCTATATTAGCTTAGCGCTAGCAAATTTACTAAAAACAAAGGGCTTTATAAGCTCTAACTTCTGCAGTTAGCAGCGCAGGATATAAAGAGTAGGTAGACAGTATTACTTAGGGCTTAATACTAAAAGCTGCTATTATCTTATATCTTCTAATATTAGACCTTTAGCACCTTGCAAACAGCAATAGTTTTAGCGCTAACTTTTTAGCTTTTTAAAAGTTTTAATATAAGCAGCTACTATTATAAAAATAATATAAATAATACTTTCTAAAATAAGTATAACTTTTTTAACTTATTTACTTTTTTTTTACTAAAATAAACAACTTATAAAATCTTAAGCAAATTATTACTTATGTATAACTAGCTACTATTAGCCTACTTGTTAATACTTATTTATAGGCAATAGATGTTACTAATTCTAGCACTTGTAGCATTGCTTGTATTAAAAAGATTACTAATTAAGATATTGATATACTTACTAAACCTAACTATCTACTAGAAGAATCTTAACATAGAAAACTTAAAGAAGTTTTTAACTAAAAACAATTTATACTAGGCTATAGATACTTTATTGTTAGAAATCTAGAGAAGGGCAAGATTAACTAAGGCATTCTTTAGTTTACTATATTTAAAGACTATATACGCCGCTTTAGAACACTTAATTTTTAGCATTTTCTTTCTAATAAAATTACTAATTAGTTAGCTAATAAGTATTCCTTTAATTAATTAAAAGATTAACACTAGACTAAAGCAGGCTTTTACTAATTATAAGCATTTTTTTTCTAAATAACACTACATCTAGCAACATTTAAGCTATAAGACAGCCTAAATTTTTAGAAAAAAAAGAAGATGCTATATAATTAGTGCCTGCCTTTATTTTAAGCTGCTTATTTACTAATTTCTTATAAAAAATTTCGGTACAGGCCGCTAAATTTACAGAATCTAAGTGCTTTTTAGACACCTAAATTCTGTAAACTTATAATACTCTACTACTATACTAATACTACAACTAATTTCTCGCATTTGCAAAGCAATAACTAATAATAATAATTATTTCTATTACAAAATTTACTTATTTTAGCGTAATATAGACCCTATTTACCTTTACCTTTACCTACCTACTAGCAGTATACTGCTACCGTACATAAAGTTAAACTACAACCCTGCTAACTAACTAACTTCTCTTCTATACTAACTTTACTACCTTTACGTCTAAGTATTATCCTTTAAAGATAACAATTACAGCAATATCTCCTCTCTTAGTCTAATAGAGGCTAAAAATAATACACACACTATTAATAAAACTACTTAAATAATATTTTAGCCTCTATTAAATAAAGCTAAAAGTAAGTAGCTATAGTAGTAACTACTTTAAACTCTAAGTCTATTAAAAGTCTTTAAAAACTTAGAAGTAAGTTTAAAAAAAGAAAACTATATTATAGACTAAACTTCTAAAGTTGTCTAGTATTAAAACAAAGTACTAGAGCTTACAAAACTTAGTAACAGTATTGTTGGAAACAAAATACCGACCGATTCCCTAGATTACTAGCAGTGCCTACTGCTAGTTAATCTACCTAAGAGCACTTGCAGGCTCTTCTGTTAGCGCTGCAGGCTCTTCTCTTGGCGCTCTCTTAAGCAGAGGGCTAGGCTACTAGCTCGCTGGCTCTGGCGCTCTCTTTGCGCACCAACCCTACAAGGGATCTACCTTGTTAGGCTGTCTCTTGCACCCTCTAGGCTTATTTTTGTCTTGACCGAACCGGGCTCATAACTGTCGGAAACAAAATACCGACCGATCGATAGATCGTGCTCCGGCTAGAGGATACATATACTGCGACAAGTATTAAAGTTACTAATATTTAAACTTTAGTAGACAGGATTCTTTTAAACGCTCTGCGTTAACAGCGCATTATTATAAATTAATAGTCAAATAGTACTTTATACTAATTTAATCTTATTTTTAAAGTTGTTTTAGAAATAAGCAATCTTTATGCTTAACTCCTAAGACTTATAAATAAATATAGTAGTGTTAAAAGTTGTTAAAAATACTATTTAATTATTAGTGCAGCATTCTTATTGCAAGATAGAAGAGCTAAGAAACTAAGTAATACAGTTTTAATTATAAAGAAGCTAGTAATAAGATTTGTTAAAGAATGTGTTAGTATCTATATACTCTGCATATTACTTAACTACTAAAAATCTATAGATATAGCTTTTATATTACAACGCATAAATCTTAAGGATACTACTTACTTTCTTAACGCAGCAGCACTATACTATCTTAATATAAAGAACTAAAGAAAAAAAACGCTATATATTACTAGCGGACTAAGCAACTATTAAGCTACTATATAGAAAAATTTATACTTTTGCAGTATAAAACAGCTCTTATAACAAATAGCTACTTTTAGACATTAGTAAATAGTAAAAAAAGGACCTATATAAAATTGCTATAGCTACAAAGGTTAAGAAAAACAATATAACTTATAGCGCGTAGAAACTACGCCCTAACGCTAAAGTTAAGGATAACAGAAGGAATAGTAACCTCTACTATACTTTCTAGTAAAAGATCTTTAAGTATATAGCTATATCTAAGAATTTAGAAACTAATTAGCTTTACTTAATATAATTTCTTAAAAATATAAATTACTATAAAGTAATAGAAGTGTAGGTACATCTAATATATAGCGTGCTCATTTTAATAGCTGCAGAACTTAAAAGGACTTTATTTAAAGCTTAATTTATTAATTGCTATAGTAACTTTATAGCATCTAAGACCTGCACTCTAGAGAGTTGTAGTTTATTAATTATAACTAAGCAACTAAGGCGATCTTTAAAAATATTAGTAAGAAGTAGAGCTAATAATTATATAATAGTTAAGGCATTTAAACTTGCAAGTAGAAAAGCAATTATATAATAAAGGTGTAATGCTGCCAACATCTAGGCAGAATATATAAGGGCTAGGACAAGTAACTAACTAGTTCTTACTCTACTTTCTCTACTAAGCTCTCGTGCTCTAAAGGCAACACTAGTATACTAATAAGCAGCTATATAACTAGACACTAAGCTTAATAATACTACTAACTGTAGATAAAGAGCTTAATATAATAAACTAAAAGACTAAAATTCTTAGAGCAGGATGCTACTATATAAATTTTACTTTAGCGTTCTTTAAGCTACTTAAGCGTGCCTACGCAAAGAAGCTAATTATAAATCCTAATAATATTAAGTTTATTAAGAAATAGTATTAAGAAGTTAACATTAAACAACTATATAACTTAAACAACTTATTATATAATTAAGTATGCTTTATTTATAAGCGCACTACTATAAGTGTTATAAGTCTATTTAAGAGGGCTATGCCTTTTAATATACTTAATAAGTGTCTGCTCTTACTATACATAGGACAAAGCTGTTAGCAAGAATTCTAATTTAATTTTATTATTTCTAAGCTTTTTACTAGCAAATATTACCTAACTAAGTAAAATAAAAATCTGCTAAGCTACTAATATTAACTAACTTAACTTAACCTCTACTCTATCCCTACTTAGAATAAGATTATTAATACTATAAAGTTTTAACTATAGGTAAAGGAATTCTAACGCATAAGAAGTATTATTACTAACGCTTATACGTAGCTGTAACAGTGTAGTAATCTAGAAGATATTATTATAGAAACTTTTAAGATATATAAGTTCTATTTATAATATATAAATAGAAAGCTAAACCTTAAGTAGTTGCGTAACATATACTACTTACTTATTTAATAGGCTATACGCACAGACCTAGAATACTAGTTATAATACGTAATGCTTTATAAAAAATATACTCTAATTTTCTACTTTTACTACGCCAAGTTTGCTAAGAAAGGCAATTAGATATACTTTAAGTATATTAACTTTAACCTTAAGCGTGCAATAATAGAAAGCCTTAGTATAGAGATAATTTAAGGCAGTATCTTATTTAATAATAAGGACACAAACAACTACACAAAGATGCTACTAGAGTTTAATAAATATATACTAGCTTACCTGTAGTAGTATAAGAATATAAGTATTAGATTATTAAATAGTCTCCTTAAAAGATAAGAAGATAAAACTAACTAGCTAGAAAACGCGTAGAAGGTAGTTTTTAACACTAAATAAATAAAGCAAATTTATAAAGAAAAATAAGCTTAAATTTTATTACTTCTTCTACTTTATAGATCTACTAGGCAAACTACTTACAACTACTATACTATGCTTCTTTAGTTTATTATAGTACAAAATAGTGTAATAAAGGTGCCTGCTATAAGAACTTATAAAGCGATTTATAAAGTACACTACAACTTTACTACTACTTTTTATACTTTTTTTAGTTACTTTAACAAGTTTAGAGGAACTAACTAGCTGTTTTCTATGAATGTGCATATTAAGTATAAATTCTAAATTTAGAAGACCCTTATAAAGTAAGCTAAATAGGACAATTCTCTTATTTATAAGAAGCTAAATAACATGCTATAAAACTTTACTAAAAAATAGATTAATAAACATATTGAAGAATATTATAACTATGTTATACAATAAATTCTTAACTGATAGCTTATAGTACAAGAGTTAGAAAAAAGCACCTTTTATACTAATTTTATTTCAAGTTTCCTTAACTAATTGTACTTTTTTAATAATAAAAAGAACTCTTTATACGTAATAAAAGACTAAAATAAATAAAATACTAATTTTTTTTAAGCTAATTTTTTCTAGTGCCTTTAAAAAAAACTTAGCTTAAAAGTAAATAAGTATTAAGTTTTTTAAGAGAGTAAAAAACTTATTATACTTTTTTTTATATAGCGTCTTCCGCGTGCTTATTCTTAATTAGGAATAGTAATTTTAGATAATGTCTTAGTACCCTCTACTTTAACTAGGTAGCCCCGCTATAGCTACCTTTAATTAATATCTAAGACCTAAGCTCCTGCTACTACTACTACTATACTTATGCCTAGGCTAAGCACTTTAGCTGCAGCTTAAAAACTTTGTTAAAGTAAACGCTTAAAGAAGTAAGAAATAAGAAAATAGCAAAAATGTGCCCCTATTAAGTATGTAGAGAGAAAACTGCTAAATTTACAAAATCTAGGTACTCTCTAAACACCTAGATTCTATAGCCACTACATAAGTATGTAATCTGTTAGTATTAAGCAATGTTTTTAGTAATTAAAATGTGTTTTTTTTTGTTTATTTTTTTTATTTTTGCTGTATTTCCTTCTATTCATTCTGCAGAATTTAGAGCTTAATAGGGCTAAGCTTATAAAAAGGGGAAGTTTGTGCTAGTGCATAAGGTAATACCTAACTGCACACTAGGTTAGTGCTTAACCACCTAATTCTAAGGTATATTACTTATTTAGTATCCTACAGAAAGGGGCACTATTTATTATTCATGCACTCTATAGCTTAGCTCCTGCAATGTACTATAGAATAAGCTTCTTTTTCTACTAATAGTCCTTACACTTAACTTACAATAAGATTATTATCTTGTCAACCTTGTTCTTTTATAATCTAGCTACTAGTGATCTCTTGCCCTCGTAGCAGTATGTCTTCATACACTCCAACACCCATACACTATATAAAAATATAATAAGTAACTTAAGCCTTTGCCTGCTTAAGTAGGCTTGCTAATATTAACAAAGGCCTTTTTCTAAAAGCATCCAGGTAATTATATTTAGCTTCTATTATAAGTGTAGTAGACTTTAGATGCTAACTATATTAAAAAGAATAATAATACACTTTTATAGCAGGTAGAAACTTCAGAACTAGGCCTATAGAAAGATTTTAGAGACGTTTAAATTACCTCTTGTAATACTAAGTAAACTAGAAGCTACTCTTTACCTACCTAGAGTTAGGCTTAATAACTCTATTAGACAATACGCGTTTAGATCTAATTTACTAGATCTAAATTACTCTATAAAGAATACTATAAATAGTAATAGAGGCGACTAACTTAACTAAATAACTTAGTTTATCTCCTTAGCTATCTCTAATATAGAGAAATTGCAACAATACGCTTATATGCTATAAAATATAAATACTTTATATAAGGTTTAAATATCAAATAGGCTAAAAGACTAAAAAGCAGAATTCTACAAGAAGCTATTAGTTAAGAATAGCCTTTTTTTAATATACTTAGACGCCTTAGCAACAAAGGAAGGCAAAGAAATTAGTGTAGATGTTGCTTTCTATAAAAAAGCTATGCTTATAAAAGAACTATAAAATAATAGAGAAAATAAATAGCTAGTTTATAACAGTAAACTAGAAGAAATTACCTTAGGGCTAAAGGAAGTAGTTAGCTTTATAGACAACTACTAGAGCGTTTTAATATATTTAGACAACTAGGCAGCTGTATTTAAATTAAAGAGTACTTTAAATAACCCTAGATAAGAGTAGTAAATTAAGTATATAAAGGCAGTAATTTAACTTAAAGAATAATGCATCTTTTCTATACTATAATAGATTTAGGCTACTAAAATATACTAAAAAATAATAAAGTAGACTTTCTTATAGAAGAGGCTAAAAAAATAACTTCTTTAATAAAGAAAATATGTCTAGCAGTTATTAGCATGCAAATTAAACAACTAGCTATAGTTAATTAGTTAAGCTCAATTAGAAAATACAGAAAAAAGTAATTAGCAAAAATTTCAATATCTACTTAGCAACATTTAAGTAGAAAATAAGAAAGCAGATACTTACTCTTATAACTAAAAGAGATATTTTTAGCGGCTTTTTTTAACTTAAACTAGGGCATTGTTACTTAAGAAGCTATCTTTTTAAGAGAATCTAGTAGACTTTAAAGTTTGCTTATGTAACTATAGAGCTACACAGGACATAGCCTATATACTTTTTTTTTATTGCTAAATAAACGTTTTACAATCGCTAGCTTAACTAGTTCATAGTTTTCTTACTTAAAGTTAAGGTTAAAAAGATGCTTATTATAGAAAGTTATATACTTTTATATTATAAGCAAATTGTTTGTATACAGTTTTGTTTAAAAGGTAAAAAGTAATAAGTAAAAAGTAGTAGCTTTAGCTTAATAAAGTATTATAGGCTCCTGCTGTAGTACGTACATGTCTTTTCTTTCCTCTATTATATTATATTGTAATTCTATTGCAATCCCACTATAATATTACTGTTAGCTATAGGCTAGCAATTGCTGCTAGACACGTTTTAACTAGTATTGTTTTTAGTATCTAAGCAAATTTTTCTAACCCTAATAATTGCTTAGTCGTCTAAGCTTTCCTCCTCAAACTTCTCTACTAACTGTATTAATCTTGCTAACTATACACAATTTTTTCTTTTTTTAACTTTTGTAATTAATAAGTCTAGGGTAGCTGCTTTTTGCTTTTTTAGAACCCTATTTTAACTACAACAACAACTACTACCTTTAAAACCTTAAAAAATAAAAAAAAGTATAGTTATATTTACTTAAGTAGTTAGTATTGCTTAAAGATAATTTAGGCAGGTTATAAAGTAATACTTTCTGTCGCAACGTGTATGTGTATATGTATCCTCTAGCCGGAGTGCGATTCATCGATCGGTCGGTATTTTGTTTCCGACAGTTATGAGCCCGGTTCGGTTAAAACTGCGCAAGCAATCTTCTAGGGGGTGTGTCGCAACGTGTATGTGTATATGTATCCTCTAGCCGGAGTGCGATTCATCGATCGGTCGGTATTTTGTTTCCGACACTTTCTCTTTAGCGTTTTAAGACAACCTTTTAATATTACTACATATTCTGTAGACACCTGTTTAGTAAAGAAAGATTTATTACTAACAATAAGTATTTGGGCTTACGCCTCATTGTTTAGCTAGCACGCAATTAGTGTGTTATATACTTAAATACAAACATAGATATTCAATATCCCTTTAACTAACTATCTTAACTAATAACTATTTCTTGCTAACAACAACTTTTACTATCTTGTTGCTATTTAAGCAGTATTTTCTATGCTGCGTTTAGTCCTTATCCCTAAATATACATAAATAATAACAGCATTGATATTTTTGTACAGCTTTTTTATTTTTAAAAGTAACTTATAGAATTTTTCTACATGTTAGTTTATTCTAGCTACTTAATAGCTATCTTAACACGCCTTTACTTTTTACAAAGCTATTTTTAAGTTGCTTTACAAAAGTTATATTTGCGTAAAAAAAGATTGCTAAAGTAATTATAAAGATTATCTTAAGAGAATCTAAGAGTTAGTTCTTAAAGAATAAGTAAGTATAATAGACAGGGGTGTAGTGTAATAGCACGATTAATAGATTAATATAATATTATAAGGGGTTAAGAATACAGTATAATCCTTAAATTAAATACTAGAGTCTTGTATAATGTTAAACACAATAGGCTATAAGGGCACATTGCTTATTACTATATACTAAGCAATAGTTCTAATAGTTATAATTACTTCTAGCAATAGTTGTAATAGTTGTAATTGCTCTTAGTAATAGTGTGCGTGACCTCCTATTAATAGTCCTTAGAGTAGTAATTAGCTACGTAACTACCTGCTGCAGTAGCCTTGCAGGTTAGCTGTCTAGTTCCTTGTTAGTTAGTTGTAGTAGTTCTCTGTAAGACTTAGATTTGTAACTAGGTTGTAATAGTAGTGTACGTTTACTGCACCTAGACTATTAACCTAGGCAGTATATATAGTGTGCTAACTAAACTAGCTTTTTATAGTTCTTATTATAACTTTAATATTTATGATACTAAATGTATTAAGAAGATTTTAAGTTTAGTTATATTCTAACTTCTATACTAACTGAACTACTATAAAGACTATTGCTACTAATTTCTTTTTAACTTATAGAATTAGCTTCTTTATAGTAGTAAACGCTAGCTTTATAATTTACTACTATAGCTTCTAACATAGTAACTTAGTAAGGTTTAACTTTACTAAATATAAGCTATTAGTCCTTGTGTTAAAAAGAGAGAAAAATTGTCTAACGTAGTTCACAAGCAAGTCGCTACACTAACAGCAGCGCGACGCGTGCACAGCAACTTTACGTAATGCTGTAACTACGCAACCTTTAAAGAACTTATACTAAAGGCAATCTACAGCTTACTAACTTAAATATTAATTCTATAATAAACACGTTACAACTCTATTATCCTTACTGTTATCTTAAGATCTTACCTGTATTAGACCTACTCTAGTTTTAGACTAGAGCGCAGCTATAAAGACAGCTTAGGACTTATAGTTGCTCTATAGATTTTTAATATCCTTTTGTACAAGGCCTATAGGTGTCTTATTTAAATTAAGGCTTATTTGTAGATTACAACGCACTTTTATATGCCTTGCTATAATTCCCTCTACTAATACTAATCTGTAAGTCTTGCCTGCGCTGTTACATTATATTAAAAATCTTGTCCTAGCTAGTAACAGCATTTAAAACAATATTGCAGCTGTTTATTTAGACTACGCCTAAGCCTAAGCCTCTCTAGAAATAAACTAGAAGCTTTACACTATTAAGTTTAATAACACCTTAAGTAGAATTCTTTAGATCTCCTACTAACTAAAGCCTTTAGGTTTAGAACTTTCAGCTTTAATAATAAAGTAAATTACTTTGAAAAAGTTGCGTAAAGTACGCTAAAGTAAAAACACACAGACTACTAAAAACTTATTAGCATTAGAATTAATTACTAATAGCTAACTAAAACTACTCTAGACCCTCTTTAGAGCCTGTTTAAAAATTAACCTACTGCTAGAGTTAACAATAATCCTTGTAGAACAAAGCAACTAGCAAGCAACTAATTATTAAAAAAACAAAAGTAAAAAAGAAAAAAGAAAAAGCAAATTTAAAAAAAAGATCTTATTACAACTTATAAAAATAAAATTAACTACTTAAACACGCAAGTCGCGTAATTAATATAGAAAGTTACACTCTTTAAGGACATAGCTATACTAACTACTAAAACACTAATAACAAAAATAGATATACTAACAAGTTAACTAATATAGTATATTTTTATTACTTTTAAAATTTATATATTAAGCTTACAAAGCGCACGCTTACTATTAAAAATTTTAATAAGAAAACAAACTCTACGTTCTATTAATAGTAGGCTTTAATAAAAGACTAATTAAAGATTAACTTAAATTACTACTTAACAGAGCGCGCTCGCATAGCTTTTATATAAAAACACACTACTAGTATTATAAAAGAATACCTTAAACTACAGTACTTAGCTAACTTAGCTATCAAATAGTTTAAAGATGTAGAAGAAATAATTATACTACTTAGATTATATTTTATATCTAGCAATAAATAGGCAGAAAGCTGTGCAGCTTTCTACTGCCTAGTTATTAATAATAAAAAATATTTTTAGCTTTTTAAGCAAAATTTATTAGTACTACTATTAAAAAGTTTCTTTCTAAGTTAGAATAGTCTTTTTACTTATAGGAGAGAATTACTCCTGCTTTATACGCTCTAAATTTAGGATTTAAATACTTATAAAATAAATTATTTAATAAGATAGTTTAACACCTTACTACTTTTGATATAAAAATACGCAATTCTTCTTTTAAACTAAAGATAAAAAGTAAACTAATATTTAATTTAGCAGTACTAAGAAAGCCCTGCCTTTAATAATATTAAAATGCGTAGCTTTTTTACACTAGTTTTTTATTTAACTTAATTATAACTCCTGCTTGCGCTACTTTAAACACGCCTAGATTCCTGTCTAAAACTCTGCCTCTAATAATAAGCCTTTATTAGATATTTATTTTAAGTATAAAAAACTTAGTTACTTTACAAGCAATTGTACTGCCTTTTAAGTAAAAGAAATTAAAATTAAATAAGAAGAATACTCTAAAGCTATAGAACACTACTTAGACTAGAAATAAAAAAGGAATAAAAACGCTTAGAATAATGCACTAGCCTAGGCCTACATATGTGTAATCTTGCTAAGATTAATTTATTAAACTTACTTAGAGGAAAGCATTTCTAAGTTTCTACTATTTTTTGTTTAAAAGATTACAGTGCTTATCTATAATTATTAATTATTACTAGAGCCTAAAGTTTTTTATTTTTAAATTTCTTTATTGCTTACACTCTTTTTTTATTACTTTAAGTTTCTATTTAAAGACTACCTTTTAGAGTCTTTATAAAAGAATACTAGGACTAGATCTAAACTAAAGTAGATAATTATATCTATCTTTATATTTAAATTAATAGTAGAAAGATTCTTTACTATTTTTTTATTATTATAGACTTAGGTATGCAAGATTGTATAATTAAAATTAAATAGCTTTAGTAGTTTAACTTATTACTAAATATAGTTTAAAACTAAATTATGTAGCCTATAAGATATTTTGCTATATACAATTCTGCCCCTCTTATCCTTGTGTAGTTAAAGAAATTTACTAATAATAAGATTGCTAAAGAGGATATCTAGCGTAAAAACTCACTTTAAAAGAAAGACAAATACTAAAAAAGGTAAAGCTCTATAATAAGTTTAATACAAAAAACTTACAGCATTTTTTAGTTTTTAAAAGCTTAATTTACTTTAAAAGTTGTTACTTTTAAACTAAATCTTATCTAACTAAACTTTACCCCCTACATTACTATTATTTCAGCTAACGCCTTCTAATATTAAATAAAACAGAAAGAGAATAGATTCTTTACAACAAGTATTTACAAAATTAATTGTTTATTTAAAAACTATATAGAACTTAATAATCCTAACAACGCTAAACTAATTCAAAACTAACTTCTATTTGTCTACTATTTGTACTAAGACGTGTTTAGTAAAACTGTAGCAAATTAACTACCTAAATATTACTTATATAACTATAAAAATATCTTTACTAAATTACTACTAAATTAGTCTAGCCTTTTATATAAGCAGAGTACTAAGGAACTTAAAGCTACTTAGATGTTTATAATAGATAATCTTAAGAAAGAACACATTAATTCTAGCGATTACCTTTTTACCTTCTTTATTCTCTATATTTAGAAGCTTAATAAAGATATTTAGATTTGTATTAATTATTATAAACTTAATATAATTACTTAAAAAGACTTATATTTAATTTTACGTATTAATAAGCTGTTAGCTTATATATATAGAGCCTAGTTCTTTACTAAGTTAAATGTACGCGCAGCTTTTAACAAAATTAGAATAGACTTAGACTCTAAAGAGTATACTACTTTTTAGACCTAATATAAAACATATAAGTTAAGGTGTTACTAGTTAGATTATTTAATAGCCCTGCTATCTATTAATATTATATAAACAATGTATTAGTTAAGTATCTAGATAACTTCTATATAGTCTACTTAGACAATATCCTTATCTACTATAAATTAGAGGCAGAACATATTTTTTACGTACAAAAAGTACTAAAAAGATTATAGTAAGTAGGCCTCTAAGTTAATATTAAAAAGAGCAAATTTTATATTATAAGAACAAGGTAATTAGGCTATATCTTAACAAACTAAGAGCTAGAAGTAGATTTTAATAAAGTAGAACTACTTAATGATTAGGCATAACTTACTACTATTACGAGTGTAAGATTATTTCTTAAGTTTATAAGGTTTTACTAACAATTTGGACTAAAATACTTATAAATTACTAAACTACTTTTTATATTTTAAAGCCCTTTAAAGCTATTTGTAAAGAATTTAAATTACAAGAAAGCTTTTAGAAGTTTAAAAGCTATATTGCTAAAGATTTCTACTTTATACTATTATTACTCTAAATATGATACTAAAGTAGAAACTAATATATTAGATAGTGTTGTTGCAAGAGTACTCTCTTAGAAACAACTAAATATAAAATAGTGTCTAGTAGCGTTTATTAGTAAGGTCTTATCTAGGTCTAAACTAAATTAGGAGATTTATAACAAAGAACTTTTTGCTATTATTATAGTGTTTAGCAAGTAGTAAGCTAAATTAGCCTTAGCCTACTCTAGAATTAACGTGTATTTAAACTATTATTTACTTAAGTACTTTATAACTACAAAAGTCCTAAACGCTAGGCAAGTATATTAAGCTAAGAAACTTGCTCTATTTTCTTTCTACATCTAAAACATAATTAAGAAAGATAACGCTTACATAAATATCTTTTTGCGACGCAAGCAAGATGTAGAAAACCTAAAGTCTACAAAAACTAATAATTATTTACAAGTTCTACTTAGACTGCACTAACTAGACAAGTAAATTAACTTTAACTTTGCTTTTACTTATATCACTTAACTCTACACTTAGATTTTGTCTTTGCGCGTAGTAGAAGCTACCTTAGAGCTTATAACCCTAAATTTGCTAAAATTAATTAAATTTATCTTATAAACAAATTGTACTACGTTTAAAAAAGAGCGTAACTTATTATTAAATAAGTACTAAATTAAAAATAAATTACTTTTATACTAAACTGCCTTTACGTACTACTTAACTCTATACTCTATACCTAAATAATTTAAAAAGCACATAATTAGGTTTTCTCTATTTACTTTAGCGCTACTAAAACTTATTAGTTAATTGCCTTAAATTTTTACTAGAAAAGTTTAAAGGCTACTTATAAAAAGTATATACAGAACTATATAGCCTGTTACAAGGTACATCTAAAATAGACCTAAGTCTTTAAAATAATTTACTTTTTACTAATTTTTAATTATCTAATACAACACTTATATATTAACTTTAAAGAATTCCTACTAGATAAGGCTAGTTATAATTAGATTATAGTTGTAATTAATAGTTAATTTAAATAGGCTATCTCTATCCCCTATTACAGAATAATTAACGCAAGAAGTATAGCTAAATTATTTATTTAATAAGTGTACTAATTTAGCTATACACTTAACACTATAATTTTTAACTAAAAACCTTAATTTATATCTAGTTTCTAGTCTAAGTATTGTTTGATTTTAGGCGTTAAGGTTAAACTATTAACAGCCTACTATAAAGAGACTAACAGTAAGATAAAGATTATAAATAAATATATTAACTAAAAGCTTTAGCTGTTTATATTCTACTACTAAGACAACTAGAGTAGACTACTACCTCTAATTAATAGAGCATA
Source organism: Alternaria gansuensis (assembly GCA_009289805.1). Taxonomy (NCBI): domain Eukaryota; kingdom Fungi; phylum Ascomycota; class Dothideomycetes; order Pleosporales; family Pleosporaceae; genus Alternaria; species Alternaria gansuensis. Next base: position 218,018 of record WBOK01000045.1, on the reverse strand, counting down.
GATTTCTTTACTTTATTTAGCTTTAGGCATGTCTTTATATTAGATCCTTTACAGATTTAATCCTAGATAGAGCTAGGACTAAAAGTAGCTAGCTAACAACTTTACTCTAACTAATAAATTTAACTATAAAAACGCGTTAGCTATTACTACTTAAATATATAACGCCTAGGAAACAGTATAAACATTTTTAAAAAAACCTTAAAATTAGATACAAACTATAGTAAATTATTACTACTACTAAAGTAATAAGAATATTAGAGGTAAAGTTTTTTTAAACATAAAAAACCTTACAACTAATTACTTAAGCTAGAAACTATGAGCTAAATAAAAAAAGCTTTTTTAAAGTTCTAAAAAAAGTTAGCTACTTATACTACCTTAAGTTACTAAAGGAATTTTAAATTTATAACACTTTTACACCTAAACTATTGTACAAAGATTCTTAAGACTTACTTCTAAAATAAAAAGCTTTAAAGCTAGCCCCTACTCTAATTTAATTTTTTTTTAAGGTGTTAAAGGTAGTAGTTGTTGTTATAGTTAAAATAGAGTTTCCTAAAAAAGTAAAAAGTAGCTACCCTTTACTAATTAGTCGCAAAAGTTAAAAAAAAGATTATATATAGTTAATAAAATTTAAATAGTAGGTAGATAAGGTCTCCGCGCAAAGCGCTTAGAGCAGAAAAGCTTAGACTACTAAGCAAAAATTAGAGTTCAAAAATTTGCTAAAGGTACTGGAAAACAACACTAATTCAAACGTGTTTAATAGCAATTGCTAGCCTATAGCTAGCAACAAGATTGCAATAGAAATAGAGGAAAAGAGTAAGAACACATACGTTACTGCAGTAAAAGCTTACAATACTTTTTTATAAAAGCTTTCTACTTACTACTTTTTACTTTTAGAGTTTCCTATATTATATAGTACTATATACAAACAACTTGTATACAAATAATATAATACTTAAACTATTTTTTTTTTCTTTTAATATAAAAACTAATAGCTTATCTTAAGTAAAGTTAGACCTTACTAAGTTACTATACTAAAATTAAAAAAGACTTAGTAGTAATAGTCCTTATAGTAGTTAAGTTAGTATAGAAGTTAAAATATAACTATAGTTAAAACATCTTTAATACGTTTAGTATTATAAATATTAAAGTTATAACAAGAACTATAAAAGGCTAGTTTAGCTAGTACACTATATATACTATGCATGTTGATAGTTTAAGTATAGTAAAAGTATAATACTTTAGTAATTTCTTTTTACGTAAATATAGCTTTAGTAAAAAGACTTAAAACTAGCTTTATAAAAAGTAAAGGCGTATTAAAATAGCTATTAAGTAGCTAGAACAAACTAATAAGTAGAAAATTTTTATAAGTTGCCTCTAAAAATAAGAGAGCTGTATATAAATAGTAATGCTATTATTATTTATTTACATTTAAGAATAAGCACTAAACGCTATAACTACAACACTGCTAGAATAGTAATAGGACAATTAAAGTTGCAGTTAGCCGTAAATAGTTAGTAGTAAATAGTTATTAGTTAAGAGAGTTAGTTAGAGAGATATCACGTATCTTTGTTTCTGTCTAAACATGCTAGAGCGACACACTAATTGCGTGCTAGCAATGCTAAACAAGGGGGCATAAGCCTAAATACTTATTGTTAATAATAAATCTTTTTTTACTAAAAAGGTGTCTACAAAATATATAGTTACATTAAAAGGTTGTCTTAAAAGGCTAAAGCTACTACTTTAGTTTAAAGCGTAAAAAAATAAAAAGTTAATAAAATTCTTACTAGCAAAGCATATGACTTAAAGTTAAAATACTATGTTAGCTAAGTGAAACATAATCTAGACTTAACTTAGTATCTAGCTTTAAACTTCATAAAAGCTCTCTATAAACTTAAAGCCTTTTATATAAAAAACTCTACATATCTAGGTCTTTTAGCGTTTTTAGCAAAGTAAATTATCACCTAAAAGTAAATAAAAAAGAATATAACTTTACTGCAAGATAATAATATATAAAAAAAAAATTCTTTTCATAAGTATTTAGTAAAACAACTAGGCTACCCCTAAACTACCTCTACCTCCTCCTCCCCTCCTCTCTAACTCTTTCTTCTCCCCCCCCTACTCTTACTTAAAGATCTAGGGAGGATCTCTCCTCCTTTCTATAAAAGAAGGAGGAGTTAGAGAAGAGCCTATTACTCTTTTTTTTCTTTCCTGCCTCCCTCTAGAGGCGCTGCTTATCGTCCTCCTCCCCTAGTAGAGAAACTAGACTACTACTACTAGTTCTACCCTAGCGGGCAAAGGCCTTTAAAAAAGCAACTTAGCTATTTAATAAATAAATAGCGTTTTAGATCTTTAGAAGGACCTAGTAAGTTAAAACTAAGATTAAAGTTATAGATAGCTTTTTTTCTTAGCTCTTTATTACCTAGACCTTCTTAGCTAAGACAAGGGCTACTGCCTACATCTACCTTTTAGTAGGAAAGCAGTTCTCTACTAAATCTTCTTTATACTTTATAGCAGCAAAGAGGTCTATAGTAGTAAAAAGTCTAAAAAACTCCTTTTCAATGTACTTTAGTACCTACCTAAGTTAACTTTAAGTTTTAAGAGGTAAGATATATTAAACTTATAAAAAAGCACTTTTTCTTTTACTATATATAATAAGCGCATTTCTTAAACGTCTTAGAGTTAAATTAATATTTAACTCTAAGAACGCCTTGCGTAAAGGCGCGCACTAACTGCAGATAAATAAGGTAATATGCCTTTAGTAAAGCCCTTAAAGGGCAACGTAGTAGTATAGTATATATATATATATATATATGTGTGTGTGTGTGTGTATGTGTGTAGTATTTTAGAAGAAGTAGAAAAATTAGACATAATATATTGTTATAATATTAAAATAGTAAACGCTTAAGGCTAGTCTAACACTACTTTAGGTTGTAGTTGTAGTAACTGCTTATTAGAAGTCTACAACAACAACAAAAGACGTTATAAAGTTAACAACAAATAAACAACAAATATATTAAAAAATATACATAGCTATAGGACTAGCTAACTACTAGAAAAGAGGGTAGTATAATAAACCTGTTATAACTTTATTATTCTTACTATTATTTTAGGATCTTACCTATATTAGACCTACTCTAGTCCTAGCCTAAAGCGCAAGTATAAAGACAGCTTAAAACCTATAGTTGCTTTGTAAATTTTTAATATCCTTTTGTACAAGGCCTATAAGTATTTTTTTTTAAATTCAGGCTTATTTGTAGATTATAATGCACTCCTATATGCCTTGCTATAATTCTTTCTACTAATACTAATCTGTAAGTCTAGCTTGCGCTGTTATAAATTCTTATTAGTTACAAAGTAATATACGCGCTGCTATAATCTTTAATGTTTTATAAAAAACTCTTATTAACTAACGTGCTAGACAACGCTTTTTAAGGAAATGCAAGCTAGACTTAAAGCGCCTTTTAAAGCTAGAAAAACGAGGTACTTATACAGCGTATACTTAAAGAGAGTTTATATATTATACTGCTCTTAAAAAGCACATGTATAAAATATAGCTAATAGGCTGCTAAGAAAGCGTAGTAAGAACTTTATAAGCACAAATTAGGTTAAAAACTTTATTAAGCGTACACCTAAGCTACAAACGCAATAAAGCTATCTATATAACTACTAGCAAGCTATCTACAAGGACCTAGTAATTATTAAGCCCAGTTTACGCTTATTTAAAGAATAAAGGCAAAGTATAGTATTATAAATAAGAATACCTAGAACTTTAATAAGTCTAGCTTTATAATAAGCAAAAGATATTGTTAGCTTATTGTTATAGACTTAAAGAAACCTAAAAAATAGAAGAAGCTATAGCCTAGCGATTGCAAGTAAGTAGCTCTAGTATAAGGCGTTGCTATAATAAAGCGTATAATTTTACTCTTTTTTATCTTTGTAGGCAAAGTTCTTATTAGCTTCTAGTTTATATATCCTCTTTATAATTAGATTATTACTATTTTTTTACTAGCTAAATTAACAATAACTTTGCGCTAGTGTAGCTTAAGCACTTAAACGCCTATATAAAGGCGTTTTCTACTAGAGCGTATAAGCTGCTTATCATCAATAGCTAAAAGAGCTACTACTTAATTAATTTCTAAGACTACTATAAAAACACTAAGATTATTACTCTTTATATACTATTTTACTTATTATACTTCTTACATCCTCTTAACGTTGTCCCCTACTTACTATTAAAGTACTATTAGGGCAATAGATTTTTGCTTTTAGCACGTAGCTGTATCTACTATATTAACAAAGAAACTTTTCTACTAGCTTTTAAAGTAGTATATAAAAAGACTTTTATATTAAAGAATGTTTGTTTGGAGTTTTAGGGTGCTAGGCTAGTTCTATATAATTAAACGGCTGTGTTATTAAAACTAGATGTGTAGCTACATAAGCTAACACTACTTATACTAAGCACTATTGCCTAGAAGGCGCAAACACTACGTAACGCTTATAAAATAAAGGCGTAATTTATGCTATATTTAAAAGTATATATAAAACTACTAAGAGTTACTAGTAAGCTTATTAAATAAGTAGGTTAAGCAGCTTAGTAAGGGCGCTACGCAAATAGCTTATAATTTAGTATTAATATAGAAGGAAATAGGCTGTATTTAAAACGCTGTTAATATACTTACAAAGCGTTAGACTTGTAAAAAGCAGTACATAGGCGTAGAAAAATCTCTAATAGTTAGTAAAGTATAAAACTTAATTACTAAAAAAAAAAGTAGTAAGTGTAAAGATAGTAAGATGCCTGCAAAGAGAGTACGTGTAGAGAGGCGCTACAGCTGCTATAGCAAGGTTAGGTATAACTCCTATATCTATAAAGTAGAACCTAAGAATATAGATTATAGTAACACTTTTAAATAATACTATACTATTACAAGAGTATAATATTTGTGTTGCAGTATTGCGCTAGGTCGCTGCATAGTCGCCGCGCTACTATTATAGTAGTAACTTGCTTATGTTAGCAACTCGCTTATAAACCACGTTAAGTATTATACTATTTATATACTAGTTGTTTATATGTAAGTTGTTTGTATATAGTACTATGTAGTGTAGGAGATCTGTTAGGTAATAAGTAGTAGGCAAGAAGCTTTTATAAAAAAGTATTATAAGCTTCTACTATATTAACGTATATATTCTTACTATCTGTAAAGATTGTCCTAAGAGGATCTTAGAGTTAGTTCTTAGGAAATAAGTAAGTGTAGTAGACAGTAGTTAGTATATAAGCACAATTAGTAGATTAATCTAATATTACAAGGTGTTAAGAATAAACTATAATCCTTAGATTAAATACTAGTGTCTTGTACAAAATTTAAAGCAAAAAGCAATAAAAGCATGTTGCCTATTACTATATACTAGGCAATAGCCTTAATAATTGTAATTGCTTCTAGCAACAGTTATAATAGCTATAATTGCTCTTAGAAATATTGTTTAGAACCTCCTATTAATGGTCCTTAGCAAGGTAATTAGTTATAAAACTACCTACAGCAGTAGCCTTATAGGTTAGCTGTCTAGTTCTTAGTTTATTAGTTATAGTAGTTCTCTGTAAGACATAGTTTTATAAATAAATTATAACACTATTTTCTCTCTCTTAAGATGTATCTTTAGATTACCTAATTTGTAAGCTACTTAGCTAATAAGTAAAGTTATTTAACATCTTGTTATTAGTTTTAAAATTTTATTATATTATCTATTTTTTTTTAAATACTAAATTTATCTTACTTAAAGAATTCTTAATGCTAATTTTATGTCTATCTTTGCTTGTAATATGTATTTTATTGATTACTAGCTTAATTATATTATGCTAAATTCTTTTGCAAAGTGTGCATAGTGCATAAGTCTAGGCTAAGCATATATAAATATGTTCTAGTCCTCTTTAGATAAAACCTGTAAAGAGTATTAAGTTAAATTAAGTATAGACAAAATATTATTATTTAAAGTAACTATGCGCTTGTTATATAATAAGAAATTATTAGCATAGCTAATAAGTAAATTTATTTTTTAAGGTATTAAAGGTAGTAGTTGTTGTTGTAGTTAAAATAAATTCTCTTAAACAGTAAAAAGCAGCTGCTCTCTACTAATTAGTTGTAAAATTTAAAAAAAGATTATATGTAGTTAACAAAGTTAAAACAGTAAGTAGATAAGGTTTACGCGCTTAGCGCGTGGAGCAGAAAAGCTTAAATAACTCAGCAAAATTAGGGTTAAAAGATTTACTTAAGGTACTATAAAATAACACTAATTAAAACGTGTTTAATAGCAATTACGAGCTAATAGCTCGTATTCAGATTGCTATAAAGGTAGAGGAGGTAAAAAAAAGTAAAAACATATATGTCACTGCAGTAAAAGCCTATAATTCTTTCTAAAAGCTCCTTACTTTACTACTTTTTACTTTTAGAATTTTCTACACTATATAGTACTGCATACAAATAACTTATATATAAATAATATAATACTTAAACTATTCTTCTCCCTGTTTAATACAAAGACTAATAGCTTATATAAAGTAAAGTTAGACTTTACTAGGTTACTATATACAAAGCTATAGTAATAAATTATAAAGCCTACGTTTACTTTTGTTAAGCAAGCTCCTTAGTTAGTTAAAAAAGGGCTGTTAGCGGTAGCTTCTATAGTAATTAGGTAGAGGTAGAAGTTAAATTTTGTTATTTATTAACACTTTATTAAAGCATATAGTATTATAAATATAAGAGTTATATTAGAGGTTATAAAAGGCTTATTTATTAGTAAGTCTATTAACTACTTTGCGTTTATTAATATTCTAAGTGTAGTAATAGTATATTATTTTACTAACTTCCTTTTAGATAAATATAACTTTAGTAGAAAGACTTTATAGTAGCTTTATAAGAAGTAAAAGCATGTTAAAACAGCTATTAAGTAGCTAAAACAAACTAATAATAACAAGTATTTTATAAGTTGCTTTTAGAGATAGAAAAGCTGTACTTAGATAGTAATGCTGTTGTTATATGTTTACATCCAAGTATAGGCGCATGCTAGAAACGCCGCGACGGCAACACTGCTAGGATAGTAAAAGAGATAATAGAAGTTGCGGTTAGCGGTAGATAGTTATTAGTTGATAGTTTGGCTTTAGTCTCTTAAGACAACCTTTTAATGTAACTACATATTTTGTAGACACCTTTTTAGTAAAAAAGGATTTATTGCTAACAACAGGTATCTAGGCTTATACCCCCTTATTTAGCATTGCCGGCACGCAATTAGTATGTCGCTCTAGCATATTTAAACAGAAACAAAAATACGTAATATCTCTCTAACTAACCTTCTTAACTAATAACTATTTACTACTAACTATTTACTACTAACTATTTACTGCTAACCGCAACTTCTATTATCCTGTTGCTATTCTAGTAGTGTTGCAGTTGCGGCGTTTAGTGCTTATTCTTAAATATAAATAAATAACAATAGCATTACTATTTATATTTAGCTCTCTTATTTTTAAAGGTAACTTATAAAATCCTCTTACTTATTAGTTTATTCTAGCTACTTAATAGCTATTTTAATACGCCTTTGCTTTTTGCAAAGCTACTTCTAAGTCTTTTTACTAAAGCTATATTTATGTAAAAAGAAATTACCAAATAATTATACTTTTACTATACTTAAACTATTAACATGCATAATATTTATATTATACTAGCTAAACTAGCCTTTTATAGTCTTTATTGTAACTTTAATATTTATAATACTAAATAAGGACTATTACTACTAAGTCTTTTTTAACTAACAAAGGTAGCTACTTAATAATAGTAAACGCTAGCTTTGTAATTTACTACTATAGCTTCTAGTATAGTAACTTAGTAAAGTTTAACTTTACTAAATATAAGCTATTAGTCTTTGTGTTAACAAGAAAGAAGAATAGTCTAAGTATTATATTATTTATATGTAAGTTGTTTATATAAAGTACTATATAGTGTAAGAAACCTTAAAAGTAAAAAGTAGTAGGCAAAAAGCTTTTATAAAGAAGTATTATAGGCTTTTACTATAGTTACGTATATATCTTTACTTTTCTCTTTTATCTTTATTACAATCTTGTTACTAGCTATAAGCTAGCAATTACTATTAAACACGTTTTCATTAGTGTTGTTTTTTAGTACTTTTAGTAAATTTTTTTAACTTTAATTTTTGCTTAGTAGTCTAAGCTTTTCTGCTCTAAGCGCTTAGCGTGTAGACTTTATCTACCTACTGTTTAAATCTTATTAACTATACATAATCTTCCTTTTAATTTTTGCGACTAATTAGTAGAGAGTAGCTGCTTTTTACTTTTTTTAGAATCCCTATTTTAACTACAACAACAACTACCACCTTTAACACCTTAAAAATAAATTAGTTAATTGTTATTAGTATATAGTTATTAGTAAATAGTTATTAATAAATAGTTATCAGTAAATAGTTATTAGTAAATATCTATTAGTTAAGAGAGTTAGTTAAAGGGATATTACGCATTTTTGTTTTTGTCTAAACATGCGACACACTAATTGCGTGCTAGTAATGCTAAATAAGGAGGCGTAATCCTAGATATCTGTTGTTAGCAATAAATCTTTTCTTTTCTAAAAATGTAGTTACAAAATGTATAGTCACATAAAAAGTTCATCTCAACAGGCCAAAGCTAAGCTAATAAGTATATATAGAACAAAGTATTCTACTTTATTTAAAAGCTAAAAGTAGAATGTAAGAATACTAATATAAGGTCTTTAGATTATCTTGCTGCGTTAATTAGTATTGCTTACTTGCTAATAATGTATTTTACTTCAAGTAGTATAAACAATATAGTTGCTTTGCTAAGTATTAGTAGTACTATACTTAAGACTAATAATAGTTTATAAAGTTTACTATTTTTTTTCTTTTTACTATTCTAGCATAGCAACACGTAGCGTTGTAGTAACGCTAGAGTAAGTTACATTTTTTTACTCGTAAATATATCTAACGCTCTAGGTTTAATATTTAGTATAGTTGTTATATATTTGTTATATTTGTTAGCAGTTTGTTAGGTTTATGTCTAGTTCTTATATATTACAGAGAGGTAACTAAAAAAAAAGACGCCAAAAAAATTATTGTTTTAAAATTTTTATCTATCAACATTCAAAAAAAATTATACTAACTATAGTTAGTAATTTAAAAAGCCAAGATATTCCTCTTTAAGTTAGAGGACATAGTAAGATAAGCTGTTGCGTAAGTACAGATCTTTCTAGAATGCAAGTAGCAAGTATATATAAACTATAGTTTAGCTTATAGTTAAAATAAGAAACTTACATTAAAAGAACTACAATATTCAATTAAGCAGTTTTATAATACAATAATAAGACTTAAATTACTCTTTTTCCTAAGAGTCTATTTTATTCTCTTATTCTTATTGTTCTGCTTCCGCACCTCCCCCTTAATCAATGTCAGGTTATAAGCCTTATAAACTAAATCTACAATCGGTTATAAGCCCGAAGAATCTATAAAAGATTACGCAATAGGATAAAAAGATTTAAAGAATTTTTATTAGCATAGATCTTAAGCACACGTAAAAAACAAGTACTAGTTAAAGCTAGTTTCTTAGCAAAAACTAAGTAAAAATACAACTACTTAACAACATTAGTTAGAAGATCTATTTAAACAAACAATTAATTTGTAGTAAGAAAAATCTTGCTATAAAATAAGAAATTAATAGTAAACAAAGGCAAACAAGCTAAAAAACTTAAATACGCTAGTAAGGGTATCTTACTTAATGTATAAAAGCTTTATAGCAAGAGTTATCTAGCGATATAAGCTTATTTTTATGTAGAGGTTAAGAGTAAGCTAAGGCTATAAGCTAAGTAACTCTAATACGCTAGTAATAGAAACTAATTATTATTAATTAGCAGCGAGAGTTCTTTAGATGTAGTAAGAAGAGTAACTGCAGCGGTACTAAGCGTTAATATATTATCTACTTAGCTAATTACTCTAGGCTAAGGCCAGTAAATTAAAATAGCTCATTATAGTAATATTTCTAGAGTGCCTAAGCTTAAAGGCAGCTCTAACTACAATATATAGACACTTAGGATTAAATGATTTGCTGTACAACAAGATTACAAGGATTTTATACAGATTAACTTTAGCAAATTAGCTAAAAAAGATTATATATTAGAGGCTCTTAAGACGCTTGAAAATCAAACTGTAAAAGCCTTATCAATATTATTTCTTAGCCTTGAGGATAGACCTCTGTCATAGTTAAAAGGTATTATTAATCCCTTTTATATTTAGAATTATTTAGAGATAGAGTCTTTACAAAAGGGACTTAGTTCTAATTTTTTTATCTGTAGAGATCTTATTAATACTATACTACCTTAATTGTAGAACAATATAGAGACTTATTTGCAGAAGGAGAATAGGTTTGTTTTAAGTGTAGAGACTAGAAATATTAAAGTACCTACTCAATTTGTTAAAGCTCTAATACTTAATAACCTAAGTTTAAATTTCGATTATCTAGTTACTATTATCATCTAAAGCTTTAAATTAAAAAAAACAATTAATTTAAAAGTAATGTATAGCTAAATATTAGACGAGTCTAGACGTCTAGAAGCTTTGAAGAATAGCTCTAATCAAAAGAGCTATAATTAAAAACATTATTAATGTAAATTAGAGAGGCTATATTAATAAAAGATCTACAATAACTTCCTAGCTCTGTAGTCTTAGGACTTTAAAATGTCTTTATTAACTTAAAGAATATATTATGAAAAGATTTTAAAAAGAGTCAATAATTACTATAGAAAACAAGGACAACTATAAAATAAATGCTGAAGAATAATTTTAGCAAAGGTCTAAACAATTAAGTTAACTAGAAAAACTAAGTAAATTAGATGTCTAATGTACTATAAAATTCTAACTTAGCTTTTTTAACTATAGTATTAGTAGATTAGAAGATAGCTAATCTTAATACCACTAGATCTACAGAAATAGTTAAGTAGATTCTAGATAGTAGAGCTAGCGCTTATATATGCTATAATAAAGATATATTTTCAAACCTTTATAGTGTAAGCAATACTTATATTTAATAGGGTAATGTAGCTACACTACTATTAGTAATTATAAAAAAAGACGTTTATATTACTTTTACTAGCATTGATCTATTTATAGTGCTAAATGATATACTTTAAATACTAAATTTTAGAGTAAATCTACTTAGTCTGTTCTAAGCTGTTTATAATAGAGCTTATTTCTAATTTCCTAAGGCTAATAGCTATATTATTAAATTCAGTAGAATACTAGCTAAAGGGCAGTACACGAGAGAAATTGCTATATTTACTGCTATTAAAAGTAATAAAAGCAACAAAGCCGATATAGAAACTAATAACTTAGAAGAGACTAATTATATTAATTAAATAGATTAAATATTGTGCTAGTGCACAAGGTGATACCCTACTGTACACTAAGTTAGTGTTAACTACGTGATTTTAAGTTATATAGCCTCTTCTATGTATTATAGAAAAGGGGATTATTTTTATTATCTGTTTACTTAACAGCTGGGCTTCTGCACTATACTATTAAATCGGCTTCTTCTTCTACTAATAGTCTTTATACTTAACCTACAGTAAGATTATTATCTTACTAACCTTATTCTTGCATAGTCTAGTCTTTAGTAATCTCTTGCTCTTGTAGTAGTATATTTTTATAAACTCTAACACCTATACAAATAGCAAAGCCTATAAGAACATACTCTACTACTTAGTGCACAATTAAACTAGTGCACAATTATTATAAAAAAAATTAAATTTTATATAAGCAAAGAACTTAAAATTATACTAAAAAAGCTATAACCCTAGGGAATATTACTAGATATACTTTTAGGGCGTTAGCACTATCCTCTACTACAAACTACGTTAACGACTATAGTACCTAACTTAGCACTAACAACAACTAAATAAAAAAATAAAATTCTACTAATAAAATAAGCATGCATGAATAAACGCTAAGTTAAAGACTATCTAGTAAGATAAAGACAGCAAACTGTTTAGCAAAATTAAAGTAGTCTTTTGTATATTTAAACGCTAACTTAAAGTTTACTTAGTAAAATAGAATAGCTTTAGCCTTTTAAGACAACCTTTAATGTAACTATACATTTTGTAGACACCTTTTTAGTAAAAAAAAAATTATTGCTAACAACAGGTATCTATGCTTATGCCCCCTTATTTAGCATTGCTAGCACGCAATTAGTGTGTCGCATATTTAGATAGAAATAGAGATACGCAATATCTCTTTAACTAACTTTCTTAACTAATAACTATTTACTAATAACTATAACTTCTATTGTCTTTGTTGCTATCCTAGCAGTGTTGTAGTCGCGGCGTTTTTAGCGCATATACTTAGATATAAATATACAATAACAGTGTTACTATCTAAGCATAGCTCGTTTATTTCTAAAAGTAACTTACAAAATCCTTCTACTTATTAGTCTATTTTAGCTACCTAATAGCTGTTTTAATACGCTTTTGCTCTTTATAAAGCTACTATAAGGTTTCTCTACTAAAGTTGTATTTACGCAGAAAGAGATTAGTAAAATAATATACTATTACTATACTTAGACTATTAATATATATAATCTCTTTAATAAACTTGCTACTAAATAAGCTCTTTACTAACTCTATTATAATTTTAACATTTATTATACTAGACATATTGATAAAGTATTAATAAACAATAAAACATAACTTTAGCGTTTACTTATTTACTATAAGAGCTACTACTAATAGCTTCTTTTGAACTAATTAGAAAAGCTACTCAACAAAAGTAAACGCAAGCTTTATAATTTATTACTATAGCTTTTTATATAGTAACTAAGTAAAGTCTAACTTTACTTAATAAAAACTATTAGTCCTTGTATCAATTAAGATAAAAAACAGTCTAAGTATTATTTATTTTTAAGGTATCAAAGGTGGTGGTTGTTGTTGTAGTCAAAATGGGTTTTCTAAAAAAGTGAAAACCAGCTGCCCTCTACTAATTAGTCGCAAAAGTTAAAAAAAGATTATGTATAGTTAATAAAATTTAAACAGTAAGTAGATAAGGTCCACGCGCTAAGCGCTTAGAGCAGAAAAGCTTAGACTACTAAGTAAAAATTAGGGTTAAAAAAATTTGCTAAAAGTACTTAAAAACAACACTAATTAAAACGTGTTTAACAGCAATTGCTAGCTTATAGCTAGCAACAAGATTGCAATAGAGATAGAAGAGGAGGGTAAGAACATATACGTTACTACAGTAGGAGCTTATAATACTTTTTTATACAAGCTCCCTGCTGTGAAGATCGTCCGTAGATAATCTGTGTTGGTTCTCTTGGAATAAGTGAGTGCGATAGACGAGGGGTTTGTACTAGCACGATTAGTAGATCAATGTAATAGCACAGGGTTGTGTTAGCACGTTTAGTAGAACAATGTAAATAACACAGAGAGGTTAAGAATTAGGTAATCCTTAAATTGCCCCTAAAGTTAAACACACTAAGCTATAAAGGCTTAATACCTACTGCTATATACTAACAAGTGTATACTCTGCTCAGTATGCTTAGTCGTGCTAAAAGCACTAAGCACTAAGCAGTCCTGCAGTATAATTAGTGTTACTTAGTTATACTAAGAGCACTAAGCACTAAGCAGTTCTGTAGTGTAATTAGTATTGCTTAGTTGTGCTAAAAGCACTAAGCACTAAGCAATTACGTAATTGCTAGCTACTTGTTAAGCTATTGTCTAAGAATACTAACGTCTTTGTAAAGACTTCTCTACAAGTCCTAGTTCTAGGCCTTAACACTATCTCTTCTTCTTTTAGTAAGTTGTCCTTAAGTTACATAACAGTAGCAAAGTCTTAGCTTATAATAAAGCTGTCCTCTTATTATAAGTAGCGTTAGCTGCCTTGTTCTTGTCTTACTATACCTAAGCAGAAACCTCTTACTAGTACTAATTACTGTTACTGTCTTTACAATTTTTTTAATTTCTCTAAAAAAGCTATAGTTTAAAAATACTTTACTTATGCGCACAAGAAGCGCATGTGCAAAGTATATATTTATTTAGAAAAGTATAGTAAGTGTTTATGTTAGGGCTAACAGTATAACGTTTAAGTAATAGAGTTAAAGTTTAAGCGTTTAGCTATAGAAAAAAAAAAGCTACGCGCATGTATAAAAGAAAGTTGTAATATACAAGATGCTATAATAAAAATATAAAAAAAAGTTTTAAAAAAGTTACGTATATAGCGCGCTTATAAAGAGTAGCTTTATTTATAGATAGATTTGTTAGACTATTACGTAAAAAATGTAATAGCAGTAAAGTCTTGTAAGATTAAAAAGTTAGAGTATAAAGAGGCTAGGGAAACTATAGAGTTTTTTAGTATTTTTAAAAGTTTAGCCTTAAACCTTTTACCTAGCACTTAAAGTACTTTTCAGAGTTTACTACTTAATTATTAAAAAGCTTCTAATCTTAGTAGTATTCTATAAAGTATAAACAGCAGTTTATAAAGTTTGTATCTAGTTCCTATGTATTGTTACTATCTAGGTAACTTAACTACTTAACTAGATATTCTTTACTATTGCTGTTATCTTAGTGTACAAGAATTTTCCTAACTTTAAATTTATTTTCTTTTTTTATCTTATAGTAGAAGGTTTTCTAGAGTAGCGTTTCTAAGTCTGCTAGTTCTAACATATTAATATAGAATTTTAAGTAGATCTTTGTATCTAGTAGGAGGTTAAGTATATACGTAACTAGTCTCTTCTAGTCTATAATTAAAAATAGTCTAACTTCAATATTGTTAAGTTCTTTATTTAGTTGTTTAGTGCAGAGATTCTTTATAAGCAAATATACTTTATTCCTCTTTTTTAGCTAAGGTGCTATTTTTTGTTTCTAGTTAACATATAAAATGTTTTAGCGTTAAGCTTTCTTAAGTGTTACTTTAAGTAACTTATATACTATTTTAAGCTTATTAGCTATTATAATAGCTGCTTTTATTTTTTAGCTTAGAAATGTACGTATAAAAAAATTTAAGTGTCTTTTGTAGTTTATATAGAATAAAGTTTATTTTATAAACTTTAATATCTTATTGTTGTATGCTATTTGTGCTATAAGTAGTAACAATACATAATTGTTTTGCTATTAGTTAACATATATTTTAAAATAGGCTTTTATTATACAATTTATTTATTTTCTTTATTTATCTATTTGCAGGTAATAAGCTGTTAATAGCTTTTATTTTATTTTAATTGCAGCTAATAGCGTTGTCTAAAAGTTAAAAGTAAAAAGCTTATCTCTATTACTAATAATTAACTTTAGTATGCTGTAGTATTTAATTATTTAGTTATTAATAATATGTGCTAGCTATACTGCTGTAAAATCTTTCTTAAAGGCAATGTACTTTACTTATTTAGTAAATTAATTAACTACTACAAAAATTGCGTTATAAAATACTTTAGTAATAAAGTCTTTTAAGACTAGTAGGCCTATAATAAAGTTTATAAAAATATCTAACTATAGTGCGTTAAGTAGCTCTATTGCTTATATTTTTTTATAAAGTACGTAGGTACTGTGCTTGTTCTTCTAATAGTCTGCACATTTAGCAATAAAGGCAGTAACTTTATTTTTTATTCTTAGAAACATATAATTTCTCTTAATAAGTTTTATAGTTTATATAATACTAGGATAACTGTGTATAAAGTTATTATAATATTGTTTTATAATTACTTTTTGTAATTCTTTTAGTACGTTAGGTATAATTTATAGAACTACGTTTAGCGTTCTTACTAGTCCTAGTAATTTATTTTTGTTAATCTTAAGTATTGTAGTATTAATAATTTCTTTTATTCCTGCAATATTATGTTGTTAGCTAAAAGTATTAGCTCTACTATTATCTTTTCTAGGTGTATATATTATCTTAAACTTGTATTGTTTAAGTAGCTCTAACTATCTTACTTATTGTTAGTTAAGTACCTTAGTAGTTGTAAAGTTAACTAAGTTTTTATAATTTGTAAATGTTGTAAGTTTTAAGTAGCTTTTTACGTATACTCTCTAATGCTGTAAGTATACAATAATAGCTAGTAGCTCCTTATTATAGATGTTGTATTATTTTTCTAATCTAAAGAATTTTTGTAAATAGTACGCAATTAGGTGCTATTTACTTTTATATAATTAACTAGCGCAGCCTCTAAGTGCTAAGTCTAATACATTAGTCTTAAAGCGCAATAGTTGTTTTACTTAGAATATTTTAAAGTATAGTAGTTTTATGCTTACTTTCTTAAGCGTCTAAAAGGCGTCTTTTACTTTTTTACTCTACCTAAAGAGTATTTCTTTCCTTATAAGTCTTATTAACAGAATGGCAATCTTAAAGTAGTTTTTAATAAACTATTAGTTAAAGTTTAGAAATTTTAAAAACATTTATATCTCTTTAACCATTGTTAGGTGTAGCTATTCCTTAACTACTTATATTTTTTCTTTACTTATTTATACTTCCTATACTTCTACTATATATTTAAGAAAAGCAACTTTATTTTTGTAAAACTTGTATTTCTCTAGTTTAAGCTAGAGATTAAACTAGTCTAAGCGCCTTAGTACTGTGCGGACATATTTTATATAATTTTTTAAGTTCTTAGAGTAGATAAAAATATTATTTAGGTATACTATAATAAAAATGTCTAAATGTAATTTTAATATATTATTAATAAGTTCTTAAAATATTACTAGGGCGTTTGTAAGCTTAAATAGCATAATAGTGTATTTATAGTGTTTATATTGTGTTTAGAACACTGTCTTTTATTCTTTACCTTTCTTTATTTTAATAAGGTAGTATTTATTTTAGAGGTTTAATACTATAAAAACTTTAGAATAAAATAATTAATTCTAAAGCTTTATAATATTTAGTAATAAGTATTAATTTTTTACTATAATACTGTTAAGTTTCTAGTATTTAACGCATATTTTTAGTAGTCTCTTTTTTTTTAGTATAAAGAGTATAAGGAATCCTACTAGCAATGTTAAAGGTCTAATATATTTTTTTCTTAAATTTTAATTTAGCTTAGTCTTTGGTTCTTTAAGTTTTATTTCTAATAATTAATAAAGTAGCTTAAAGAGTAGAGTCTTCTCTTTTTTTAAGATAATCTTATAGTTCTAAAGTTAGTGTTTTAGTAAAGCTTTGCTATTTACTACTTTTGTAAAAAGATGCTAAAATTTTGTATATTTTTTTAGGATATCTAATGTTACGTGCTTTTTTAAAACTTTTACTTTATGACTTAAAAGTACTCTACTAGTGTTTGTTAAGTTAAACTTTTATATTGTAAGGCTGTTCTTAGTTAAGGTCTGCTATCTCTTAGTAATATTGTAAATCTTTTTTTTATTTACTATTATAGTTGTTAGATATGTAGGCTAGCTTGTAGTTGCATTTAATTTACAGCACTTAAATAAAAACTTTTTTAACTTTTAGTTAATTTGTAAGTTATATTCTTGTAACTAAGGAATTCCTAATATAATATTATAGGTAGCTAATTTAAAAATGTCTAGGTCTAATTCTTTTTTATATTCTTAAATGCTAAGTATTACTTTGTTAACCTTATGCGTAACAGTTGTTTTGTCTAGCATAGGCTAACTATTTGCTATATATAGTAAATAAAGTTCTTATTTTTTTAGTGTTTGTAGGCCTGCTACTTGCACTACTTAAGGGAAAACAAAGTTAGCCTAAAAGCTAAAGTCTACTAATACTATTATTTAATGTCTGTTAAGCTCTACTAGTAGCTTAAGGAGGCTTAAGAAGTTAATTATGTTTATTGCTTTAGTAGTTCTAAGTGTTTAGGGCCTCTGTCTAAAAAAAACTATGTACTAAATTTGTAGAACTTCTTAGCAACTATATATAGTTTGTATTTTATATTAAAGTATGTGTACTATAAGGGCTAGTTATACTTTTATGTATAGGTTTTGTTTTTATAATCCTTCTGCTGCGTTATGTGCATTTGTAGGGTTTTTTCTAAATTATTATATCTATAAAAGTATAGGCTATGTTGTTTATCTTATAAGTGTACTGCGTATTTGTTATTAGGGTAGTTATACTATAAGTATTAGTATTAAGGCATTTTTTTTAGTTTCTTAAAAAACTATCGTAATCTATACTTGTCTAAATAATGTATTATGCAGCTATTATATATATATGCTGTCTAAGAGTACTTTGCGTGTTCTAGATTACGCAGGTTTATCTAATAATATATATTAGTAGCGCGGCTATTACTTTAAGTTCTGCGCTTCTAGCGTGTTACTTAAAGTTTTTTATAAATTTCTTTTCTCTTTTTATTTAAAAGTTGCTGCGTTAGTCTATTTTAGGATGCTTTAATATTGTAGGTTTATTTTTATATAAAGTTATTGTGCAAGGCATTAATAATAGTTGCTTCTAAAATAATTTTTTTCTTTTATAGTTCTTCTAGTAAGTTAGCATACTAGTTATACATAATTAATGTTTCTCTACAAAGTTTTATAAAAATATCTTTAAGTTATTTAAGCTGCCTTAGCAGAATGTTAATTTTTTTTAGCTAGGTTGTTTAAGCATTATATTTTTAAGAGTAGTAGTACCTATATATTAATATTTTATTTATTTAGCGTAATAAAGTATTTCTATATAGCTAGTAGTAAAATTTCTTAGTTTTAGGCTGTTAGTACTTCATTTGCTACTAATGTAAAGAGCTAGTAAGTTTCTTAAAACTTAGCTATTTTTTTATACTTAGTTTAGTTAGCTAGGGTTGCTTTTATTTTTTTGTTAAGCATTATCTTAGAAACGTTGTTGTCTAAGGCTTCCTCTAGGGTAATTATAAGAAGGTTATTTAGACTATTAATATTTGCCTAGTCTTTCTCTTAAACTATAATAGTAGGTTTAGTAATAACGTTTTATTTTTTCTTTAGATTGTTATTAAGTACTGTATAGCAAAGGACATTTAACTATTACGTTACTTTACTTTAGCTTCAGCAGTCCTGCTTTATATAACCTTCTTTACTATATATATAGTAAGTAATTCTTTTCTTACTATTTTTGTTGTATTAAAGTCTATTTTTTCTTAAACTCTTATTAAGATTGTTAAGGTATATAGGCTTGTAGCTATTAGTTGCATAGTGTTTTAGGGTCTTAAAAGTATAGCTTTATTATTAACTTTAGTTAAAGTACAGGCGTTAATAAGTTTAACGTAGTTAAGTTTTTATATTTTTAGGTGTATAATTTCTTTATAAAAATAGTTATTTTTTTAGCTTAAGCTTATAGAAGTTATTATTTACTTAAATAGCTTTAGCTATAAGTTTGTTAAGCGTGTTAAAAGTAGCTCTACTTTACATAAGTTTTATACATATAGCTAGTTTAAAACCTTATTAGTATATCTATATTAAAGCGTTGCTGTTTTATTTAATAACTATTTAGTACTGTTAAAACTCTATTATATAGTTAGCTATAAAGCAAGTTTATTACAACTTTTAAATCTTTTGTTCTACTACTACAAATTCTTTAAAGAGTAAGAATATCTTTCTTATTTCTATTTTAAAGTTATCTTAGTTTTTAACAAGTTTCTTGTTAATATTGTTATTAATAGTGTTGTCTATATATTAGCGTAAAATAAAGTTAGCCTATTTTTTAGCAGCTTCTTGTAAAAATATAAAGGCCTATACAACTACATTATTGTTATTAATTTTAGTCTCTTTAATATAAAAGTATTTATTAACTTAGAGTAGCTATGCCTTAAGCTTATTGCAGTTACTATAGTAAGTTTTAAGCTTATTAGCACGCGTAGTTGATTCTGTAGTTTAGAAATTAGTAAGAGTGTCTATAGTAGTATTACTTATTTTAAGGGTATTTAAAGTGTAAAGATTATTTATTAATAATCTATGTTAGTTCTCTTAGAATAAGTAAGTGCGATAGACAAGGGGTTTGTACTAGCATAATTAGTAAATTAATGTAATAGCACAAGGTTGTGTTAGCACGTTTAGTAGAATAATGTAAATAATATAAAAAAGGTAAGAATTAAGTAATTCTTAGATTGCACTTAAAGTTAAACATACTAAGCTATAAAAGCTTAATGCCTACTGCTATATACTAACAAGTGTATACTCTGCTTAGTATGCTTAGTCGTGCTAAAAGCACTAAGCACTAAGCAGTCCTATAGTGTAATTAGTATTGCTTAGGTATGCCAAGAGCACTAAGCACTAAGCAATCACGTGATCGCTAGCTGCTCGTCGGGCTATTGTCTAAGAATGCCGACGTCTTCGTGAAGACTTCTCCACGAGTCCTAGTTCTGGGCCTTAACACCTGCCTGCTACTTTTTACCTTTAGGATTTCTTACACTACATAGTACTGCATATAAACAACTTATATATAAACAATATAATGCTTAAACTATTTTTTTCTCTTTTTAACACAAAGACTAATAGTTTATATTAAGTAAAGTTAGACTTTACTAGGTTACTATACTAGAAGCTATAGTAGTAGATTATAAAGCTAGCGTTTACTATTATTAAGTAGCTACCTCTATTAGTTAAAAAAAAGCTAGTAGTGATAGTCTTTACAGTAGTTAAGTTAGTATAAAAGTTAAAATATAACTATAGTTAAAACATCTTTAATATATTTAGTATTATAAATATTAAACTATAAAAGGCTAGTTTAGCTAGTATACTATATACACTGCGCATGTTAATAGTCTAAGTATAGTAAAAGTATATTACTTTAGTAATCTTTTTTTGCGCAAATGCAACTTTAGCAAAAAGACTTAAGAGTAGCTTTATAAGAAGTAAAGGCGTGTTAAAACAGCTATTAAGTAGCTAAGATAAACTAATAAGTAAAAGATTTTGTAAGTTACTTTTAGAAATAAAAGAGCTGTGCATAGATAGTAATGCTGTTGTTGTTTATTTACATCTAAAAATAGGCACTAAACGCTGTAACCGCAATACTACTAGGATAGCAACAGGACAATAGAAGTTGCGGTTAGTAGTGAATAGTTAGCAGTAAATAGTTATTAGTTAAGAGAGTTAGTTAAAAGAATATTGCGCATCTTTGTTTCTATTTAAACATGCGACACACTAATTGCGTGCTAGCAATGCCAAACAAGGGGGCATAAGCCTAGATACTTGTTGTTAGCAATAAATCTTTTTTTACTAAAAAGGTATCTACAAAATGTGTAGTTACATTAAAAAGTTGTCTTAAAAGGCTAAAGCTAATAGTTAGGCTAATATGTATTAATAATAAGAAGCAAAGGTTTAATTCAGCAAAAATTAAGATAAAACTAAAAGCTTACAGCTAAAGGTGTCTAAAATACTAATTTAAAGTATTTATTTAGTTAAATAAAGACGTTACTAACAATTAAGATAGTACAGCTATAAATTAGAGCCTACCTAGCGAAAATTAGGGTATAAACAAGGCAAAAATCTATATAACTACTTCTAATTAAGCACATAATACAAAGATTTTAAGAAAATATATTTTGTTTATTTAAAAAACTATTAACCCTGTCTGCTATATAACTAATTAACTACTAACTCTAGAAAGACTTTAAGAATAAATATCTTATTTTACTTAAAAACTAAACCTTGTCTATTAGTTTACTAACTAACTACTAACAACTATTTATTTAAAAGACTTCTATAAGTTCTACTATACTATAGATGTTAAAGAAAGATTAGAAGTTAAGAACAAGAAGGCGAAATGTTTTTTTTGCTAGGCCTATAGCTATTAGTCCTGTGTTACTATTAATATTATCAAGCTTAGTTATTAAAACTATAGCTACGCCTATATACAACTTAATGTTGTCTATAGTTTAACTAAGACACAGTACATTAGTCTTTAGTAAGTAAGATATTACTAAATTTCTAGAAGACTTTAATAAAAAAGCTATTTATAGAGGTATTTGTAATACTATAAGAGTCTCTATCTTACTAGACTATTTCTCTAATAAAAATTATATTAACTGCTCTTTTGCATTTTAAAACATTTACTTATATATATAGAAAGAGATTAGTTTAAGTTATAAGCAAACATAATAGAGTAGTAGAAGAACAAAGATACTACAGTTAAAATAGGCAAACGCTTTTACTTTTAAGCTTACATCTATAAATGCGTATAAAACTAGCTAGGGCTAGTAGAGTACTATACTTATTTTACCTCTATTGCTAATGTATACATTAAGAACAAACAAATCCCTTAAGAAGAAGAAAGTATTCTTTTCTTTTAAAGTTTACTGCAAATAGACAAAGAGGTAGTTATATACTACATGCCTACTGCCTTTAATAGTAATAATTAGAATACGTATAAGTTAGATTTAATTTATTCTTTACTTAAATGCTACTACAACTAGCAACATATAGGCTATAGAGCGGTCTATACTCTTAGGAAGAGGAGAGGATACTATACTATATCTGCTTTTACCTTTAGTTACTTATTTACTAATTTCTTATGTAAGATTTAGGTATAAGGTGCCTATTCTATAGATTCTAAGTGTGCGGTAAGCACCTATAACTTGTAGACCTGTAACACTTTACTACTACACTAATACTATACCTAATTTCTCGCATTTGCAAAATAGTAACTAATTATAGCAACTGTTTTATTGCAAAACCTGCTTATTTTAGCGCAGTATAAACTCTGTTTACTTTTACCTTTACTTGCCTGCTAGTAAGATACTGCTACTATATATAAAGCTAAACTACAACTCTACTAACTAAATAACTAACTCTTTTTTTATACTAAACTTACTACTTTTCTACCTAAGTATTAACTTTTAAAGACAATAATTATATTAATATTCTCTTCCTTAGTCTAACAGAGGCTAAGGATAATATACATACTACTAACTAACCTACTTAAGCAATGTCTTAGCATCTATTAGACGAGCCTTAAGGCAAGTAGCTATAGTAGTAACTACCTTAGATACTAGGTCTATAAGAGTCTTTAAGGACCTAGAAGTAAGTATAAGAAAAGAAGACTATATTATAAACTACACTTTTAAAGCTGTCTAGTATTAGGACAAGGTGCTAGAGCTTGCAATACTTAGTAATAGTATTATAGTTACTAATATCTAGACTTTAGTAGACAAGATTATTCTAAACGCTTTATAGCAACAACGTATTATTATAAACTACTAGATTAATAGTATTTTCTTGTAAAAGGTAGCTTTAGGCAATAGTACTTACTTTACACTATAGAAGATAGTAAGAGATAGCTCTAGAATAATAACGTGTGTATATCTTAAGCAATAATACCTGCTAGTATCCTTATAGATAAGGAGCCCCTTATAAGCATAATTGTAGGTAGGCAAGCTAACAATAAGTAAGTTTAGCAGACCTAGCTAACACGCAACTATCTATAACAAAGCCTCCCTCTCTAGCCTAGCGTCCTAATAGCCTTACTTAAAACTTTCTAAATTATGTATAAGTATAGCTTAGCAAAGGGCGTGTTCTACGTGTAAGTTATATGCGCTTAAAACGCGTATTACTTATAAGTTAAATATATAGCAAGCTCTACAGTTTAAGTTCTATAGTATTGTTATAGTAACTTTTAAATTGTATTTGTTTGTTTTTTAAGAAATTTTAAAAGTAAAAGTAAGAGTATATAATTATTTTAAGTAGTTTATGCAAGGTAATATTTGCTGTAGTGATAAAGAAATTTTCTAGTATATTTTTTATAATTCTTATTTTAATTAAAATATTTAACATGCAACTCTAACGCACTTACTATGTAACTAAATAATAAGCTTTAATTTTTATTATAGTCTACTATTTAAATTCTAAGTATAGTAAAAAGTGTTACTTATAACATGTTTAGCTATATAAGTTTAGCGTACTTAAAAAAGCTACTAATTTTATTACTTTACATGTAATGTGCCTGCGCTATATATAAAATATTATTTTATAAAAAAAAATTTATAAAAAGACTAAGTATTATTATTATAACTATTATACTAAGGGCAACTATAGTAGTTATACTAAAGTAAGTTTTTTGTCTTGTTAACTGCGCTTTAGTTAATCTAAATAAATTTTTAAGGCGCTTAATAAGCATTTAAATTGTTTATATTAACTTTACTTCTATTTAAATACTATAGTTGCTAATACTAACACTCTAAGAACTAACCTTACTGTTATTACTACTAGCGTTAAGCTTATACGCTACTAGCGCTAATTTAACTTTAAGCTATTTAACTACTACTGCGTTACTACGTATACTAGTATTCTTTTAAAAGTTTTTACTTAAGTACTAATATTTTTACTTTATTTTTTAAGTTTCATTTTAGTAGAGTAGCGCTGTATAGTAGCAACTTTTAAGTTAATTGCTAGTTATACAGCTGAAATTGCTAGTCCTACTAGTAATAATATTAATAATAATAAGAGCTTAGGTAACAATAACAAGCTGCTACTTAGGCGTAGTCTAGGCGTAGGTGGCGCTTATAACAGTAGTGCTAGAAGTAGTAGTAATAATAAGATAGGTAGTAGTAGTAAAGAGATTTATAATAATAAGTAGAAGTAGTTAATTTTATACTAATAATTATGTTTTTTTTTAGATACCTAATTTTTGCGCTCTAAGGGCGCGGCAATAATATTTAGTATACTCTTTTAGCACGCTTATAATATAATAGTTTTTATTTATTCTTATTTTCTTTAATCAGTTCTTCTATATTTTTCAACTATAATGCTAAAGTCTAAGTATTTTATAATTTATTGTAACCTTTCTTTTACAACTAATATTCTAACTGGCTATTTTTAATTTAATTTTTTAATATTTTTTTAACTTTTAAGATTTCATTACTTTTAGAACTAATTTTTTGTGCCTAAGTATTATCTTTTTAACTACTACGCAATTTCTATTGCTTTAGTAAAATAACGTAGAAAATATTATAAATATAATAGTAAAGTAGTAGTTATAGTTAGTAAGCTTATATTCTAACTACTTCTTACACTTAAAGTAGTCTTATAAACTTACTAAAAAGCTTTTTACTAAGTTAGTAGGCTAGGCTAATGTTTTTTATGCTAAGGCGAACTAAGTTTTTTTAGCAAAAAACCTTTAGTTTATATTTTTTATTATAGTATTAATATTAATATTTTTATGCTACTAAAAAGTATTTTTATACTATTATATGTGCGCTGTGCATGCGCTATACTCTATTTACAGCGTCTAGTACCTCTTTTTTTAGCCTACTGTCCTTGAGAGGCAATATAAGTAATAAATACTTGCTATATACTATATAAACAAGTGTTATTTTAAATAATTTATAGATAGAGTTGTTGTATGCGAATTATGTAGTTAGCAGAAGTAACACTTAATTATCTTGTTCCTTTAAAGTAAATGTTTTTAAGTATTACTCTATTATTTAGTTCAAACGTTTAGTTTACTTATTTATTTATAGATAAAAAGCTGTGCTTAGCTTACACTTTACTTATAATTAGTAGTATATTTTTCTTTAAAACGCTAAAGTAAAGATTAAACTATAATTAAATATAATACTTTTTTAAATTTTATATTTTAAAATAATATATTTAAAATAAAATCTTGCATATTGTTTTGCATTTTACGTTTTTAATATAAGTATATACATTACTATTTTTAAAAAGTGGTTAATAATTATAGTAATTATATTAAACACGCAACTTAAACTATTATTTTTTACTAGTAGTAGCTTAATAATAAAATTAATGTTTACTTTTTTAAATATTTTTATAAAAACTAGTAATAGTAATGACTAACTATATTTACTATATTTTAAAGCTTTGCTTTTTTAGTATACTACATAGGTCTTTATATAATTTTAGCTCTAGCTAGTAATATAGCCTACTAATAAGCTTATAAGTCTTACGTGCGCTAAAATAACCTACTATACGCGTATTATAATTTTAAAATAAAATCTTTTGCTTAATAGCTTATTTTAGTAAAATATAAATTCTACTTTTATATTTTAACACTTTTTTATTATAAATATATTATACTTATATACTACTACTATTTGAAGTACGTGCTACTTATATAAAGTTTGTAACTTACTATAGAGCAAAACTGTTTTTTTATTATAACTAGTATAGTTTTTCTATTAAAGCTTTTAACTTTACTATTATAAGTTTACTACTAACTAATACTCTAGCTAGAGAGCGTAGTACGCATAGTGTGTACTTTATAGCACTAGTAGTTTAAATACTTTTTATTTTATAAATATTAGCTCTATGTATTTTATATAAGCCTTCTTAGCTGTAGTAAGTTATAAAACTTTTTATTCTACTATACTTTACTTTTGCTAAAAGTTTATTCTGCAGTGTAGGCAATAGTTAAGTTAAAAATAAGTTTTTGTATTTATAATTTAATTTTTTTAATAGTCTATCTGCAAAGTTTGTACGCCTTGCGCAGGATTTAACTTTCAAATTAAAAGCTTTTAAATATAAAGCTTAGCGTGCTTAATGCTAATTTAGCTTTTATATAGCACGTAAAAAATACAAGTTATTATAATTTATTAATACTTAAATAGTGTATTAAGTGCTTTTTATGTAGTATTACTATTTTTTAAAACTGTATATAATAGCTAAAAGTTTTTAGTTATATACTTTATAGTTTAGCTTAGCGCTTTATAGTTTTTATAACTAAAATATTATAAAATACTACTTTTTTTTCCTAAAAAATCAGAATAATATGTCTAAAATAGTAAAAGTTAAAGTATTTATATTAATAGAAATTTTATTTGTATTTTTAAAGTTGCATAAAATAAGCGTATATATAAAGTATTCCTTTAGCCTTATAAAGGCAGCATATGTATTTTTATTTTAGTAAAACACTTATTTCTCTTTTAAAATATTTATAAGAGGTGCTGTTTTTAAAGTATAGTTTTTAATAAAATACTAATAAAAGCTTATACATTCTAGAAAAAACTGTAGCTTTTTAATATTAGTAAGTATAGGCTACTATTTAATAGTAGTAATACGCGCTAAATTTGCGTAGATACTGCTCTTTATAATAATAAATTTTAGGAAATAAACTTTGCTTAAAGCAAATATACACTTTTTAAAGTTTATATATAACTTTACTTTTTATAAAGAGTTAAGTATAGCGCGTACAGCACGCTAGTGTAGCGTAATATTATTATTATAAGTGTAAACAAAAATATTATTTAAATAAACTATATATATATAATCTAAGTGCTTTCTTAAAGCTTTATTAATATAAGCTTAGAAGCTGGCTAGAGTGTTTGTAAGCTTAAAAAGTATAACAAGATATTTAAAATATCTATATTATATTTTAAAAGCGTTCTTTTACTTATCTCCTGCCTTAATTCTTAGATAATAGTAGGCGTCTTTAAGATTTAATATTGTATAGTAGTATACGCCTAACAGGTAGTCTAGTGTCTTTCTAATTAAGAAAAGTAGGCAATAATTTTTTATTATAATAGTGTTAAGGCCTTAATAATCTATATAAAAGTAAGAAAAAAAGTTTTTCTTTAGTACAAATATTATTAGTGTGCTTATAAGGCTAGTGCTATAGCAAATTTATTTCTTTTATAGTACTTTTTTAGTATATTTATAGAGTACTTAAAGCTTGTAAAAAAAGAAAGTATAGAAAAGCTTATAAAAGGGTTTTTTGCCTTATTAAATAGAAATTACGTAATCTAAGCTTTTTAGCTATAAAAAAGTTTTAGTAGCTTTATTATTAAAAATATTAGTATAATTTTAAAATATATTAAGTATATATTATACTTATGTTATAGATACAATTAGTATATGTGCTTTAGGCTTAATACTTACGCTATTACTTTAAAGTACTTCTAGAAAGTAAGTTTTTTAATTTATAAATTTTCTATTTTTTAAAAATACCTTAGTAGCTACTAAGTTAATATTTACTCTTATATATTCTTAATACTATTTCTACTTTTTATAGTTAATATAAATGCTTTTCTAGCTTAAAAAAAAGTTACTAAGTAGTAATAGTACTTTTTTTTTATTTACTTTATACGTAGTAACTTTTGTAATACGCTTTATACTATTATGATTTATTAAGTATAGCTAAAGCTTATATACTGCGTATATATCTTGCTTTTGAAGTTTAATTTAACTTAAGTAAGAAAGTTCTATATTTTAAATAAGTTTAAAATTAATTTTTATGGCTATTTTTTAACTAATTAAGCTAACATCTACTTATAAATTTAAAATAACTTAATGTTTTCTTTTTACTTTAGTTACTAAACGTGCATAACATATAAGCTATATCTTTAGTAAAATATTTATTTGTATACACTTTACTAACTTTAAGTTTATAATAAAGCTTAACTTTTTTTTATTTAGTTTATATTAACTAAAACTTTATTAAAGTTCCTACTTTAGCACTTATTAGCGTAGTGCTTTTTCTTCTAGTACTTAAAGCATATAATATTATTACTATTCTTACGCTTTTTAAGTGCATTTAGTATAGTAGCTATATAAAAGGGTTTTTTTCTTTTTTTTATTAAAGTACTTTAGTAAAGTAAATTATATCTAATAAGTACTTTGCCAAAATTCTATTTAAGTATAAGTTTAAGCGTACTAAAACTTCTTTAGTTATTGAATTTAATAGTAGTTATTAACTATACGCTATAATTTAAGCTTTAGTTTTATAAAAAAGTACTAGACTTTCTATATATTAGTATATATTAAGTGTTAATTTTTGAAAATATTAAAACAAGTTATAAATAATTAGACAGTTTAATTTTTTCACTATATAATATATTTATGCGCAGTTACTGCTTTAAAGCTATATTTAATAAAGTTTAAAAGTAAGTTAAGTATATATTACTTAAAGTAATTTTAAGTTAGTACTTCTTCTTTTACTTTAAAAAAATATTTTAAGTAAGTATACTAAAGATTTTAAGTGTCTACTTTAAGATACTATATTACTTAAATTACTTTATTATTATCTTTTTTAAATTCTTATAGTAGTAGCTAAAACATTACTTTATAAAAATAAGTAAACTTACAATATTTTTTAAGAATTTTATTTTAGTATTTAGCTAAGTTTTTAAGTTTTAGCGCGTGTTATACATGTGTAATAAGTATTGCTTTAAGTATATTCTGCGTGTAGGATAATGTAGTTAGTAGTATTAGTATATTTAGAATTCTTTTCTATTTAAGTTTTTCTAGTTATACTTTTTTTTTCTAACTTTTATAATTATTATAAAAATTAAAGTTTATTGTATTACATTTTTATAGTATTAATGCGCTCTTTAAGCGTTGTAGGTGTACTTTAAGTGCGCTTTTTAAGCTTTTTAAGTATAGCAGGCCTTAATAAAGTTTAAAGGGGATTAAAGGGTTTAAATGTAGTAAAGCTCTAGCTTCTTTACTTACTTTAAGTGTTAGATTGCGTTAAGAGAGCTATCTCTAGACTATTAGCTTATAGAAGGAGGTATTATTCTGTAAGAGGTAGCTTTAGGCAATAGTACTTACTTTACACTATAGAAGATAGTAAGAGATAGCTCTAAAATAATAACGTGTGTATATCTTAAGCAATAATACCTGCTAGTATCTTTACAGATAAGGAGCCCCTTATAAGCATAATTACAGGTAGGTAAGCTAACAATAAGTAAGTTTGGCGGACCTAGCCAACACGCAACTATCTGTAATATTTCTACTAATTTAACTTAATTCTTAAGGTTGTCCTAGGGGTAGGTAATTTCTATACTTAAGTTCTAGGATTAATAGACAAATGTAGTAGTATTAAAAGTTTCTAGAAACACTATTCTATTATTTGTGCAGCATCTTCGTTACAAGATAGAAGAGCTAAAGAACTAGGCAATATAGTTGCAATAGTAAAGAAGCTAGTAGCAGAATTTATCACAAAACGTATTAGTATCTACCTACTTTATACACTACTTTACTACTAAAAATTAATAAATATCGCTTTTATACTATAACGCATAAGTTTTAAGAATGCTGTTTACTTTTTTAATATAGTAGCACTACACTATCTTAACTTTGAAAACTAAATTAAAGAACGCTATATATTGCTAGTAGACTAGGTAACTATTAAGCTACTATGTAAGGATATTTATACTTATATTATATAAAATAGATTTTACTGCAAAGGACTGCTCTTAGATATTAATAAATAGTAAAAAGAGGACTTACGTAAAATTACTACGGCAGCAAAAGTTAAGAAAGAAAACAAGATACATAGCGCATAGTAGCTACTCTATAATGTAAGAAGTAAAGATAATAAAAGAAAATTAATTTTTACTATAGTTTCTAGCAAAAGATTCTTAAGTACATAGCTAGATCTAAAAACTTTAAAACGAATTAAGTCTACTCTACGTAATCTCTTAAGGACATAAATTACTATAAGGCAAGGGAAGTATAAGTATATCTAATATACTAAGTACTTATCTTAATAGCTATAGAACTTTAAAAACTCTTTTTAAAGCTTAATCTATTAACTGATATAGTACTCTAATAGTATCTAAGACCCGCACTCTAGGGAGTTGTAGTCTATTAATTATAACTAAGTAACTAAGGCAATCCTTAGAAATATTAGTAAGAAGTAAAGCTAATAAATATATAATATTTAAAGTTTTTAAATTTAAAAGTAGAAAGACAAATGTAATGTAGAAGTATAATACTACTAATATCTAGGCAGAACGTGTAACGGCTAGGACTAGTAACTAACTAGTTTTTGCTTTACTACCTTTATTAAGCTCTTGTGCTTTAAAGGCAACACTAGTTTACTAATAAGTAGCTACACAACTAGATACTACGCTTAATAATACTACTTACGTTAATAAAAAGCCTAATATATTAAACTAATAAACTATAATTTTTAAGGTAGAATGCTACTGCATAAATTCTACTTTAGCGTTCTTTAAGCTATTTAAGCGTGCTTACCTAAAGAAGCTAATTACTAATCTTAACTATATTAAAGCTATTAAGAAACAGTATTACAAGATTAACATTAAATAACTATTTAACTTTAAATATTTATTATATAATCAAGTATACTTCATCTACAAGCGTACTGCTGTAAGTGTTATAAGTATATTTTAAAGAGCTCTACTTTTTAAAATATTTAATAAGTGTCTGCTCTTACTATACGTAGAATAGAGTTACTAGCAAGAATCTTAATCTAAGTTTGTAATCTTAAAGCTTTTTACTAGTAAGTATTGCTTAGTAAAGTAGAATAAAATTTTGCTAAGCTACTAATATTAACTTTCTAAACTTTATTTCTACTCTATCTCAACTTAGAATAAGATTATTAATATTAAAGAGTTTTAATTGCTAGTTAAAAAACACTAGCGTATAGGAAGTATTATTACTAAAGCCTATACATAGCTATTTAAAAATTCTTTAGTTAATAATATAATTATTAAGACTTTTAAGATGTATTACTTCTATTTATAACGTATAGATAGAAAACTAAACTTTAAGTAGCTACATAATATGTACGACTTACTTATTTAATAAGCTGTACGTACTAACTTAAGATATTAGCTATAACATATAATGCTCTGCAAAAAGTATATCTTAATTTTTTACCTTTACTATGCTAAGAACGCTATATAGAGCGATTAGACTTACTTTACGTATGTTAACTTTAACCTTAAGCGTAACATAGCAAAAGAATTTAGTGCTAATATAATTAAAGGTAGTATTTTATTTTATAATAAATATAAGAACAAATATACAAAGATACTAGTAGAATTTTTATAAGTATATACTAAAGTACTTGCGCTAGCGTAAGAACGCAGGTATTATATTATTTAACAGCTTTATTAAAGAGTAGAACATAAGACTAACTAGAGAAACAACGCACAGAAAGCAGTTCCTAACTCTTAATAGATAAAATAAATTTATTAAAAAAAATAGGCTTTAATTTTATTAGCTTTTCTACTTTATAGATCTACTAGGCTAACTACTTATAATTGCTGTACTATTCTTCCCTAGTTTGTTATAGTTTTAGACATCGTAATAAAAGTGCTTATTATAAGAACCTATAAAGATATTTGTAAGGCTTACTATAATTTTACTAATATTTTTTATACTTTTTCTAGTTATTCTGATAAGATTGTTAAGATGAAATAGCTGTTCTTTGTAAATATTTATATTAAGTATAAGTTCTGGATCTAGATGGCCCTTATAAGATAAGTAAAGTAGGATAACTTTTAAATTTATAAGGATCTTAATGACATGCTATAGAATGCTAACAAGGAATAGATTAATAACTATATTAAGAAGTACTGCAAGTATGTACTACTGCAAATAATTAATATATAGTTTATAGTGTAAGGATTAGAGAAAGACGCTTTTTATGTAGTTTTAGTTTAAGGTTTTCTAAATTAGTTGTACTTTACTAATAATAAATAAAACCCTTTTGTTGAAGTATTAACACGCGGATCACCCTGTTGATTAGGTGATCCTAGTAAGCTGTTCACGTGACGGACCCGCTAGCGTTTATATAAACGGGCTAGATTGTCTTATGTCTCTTTAGTAGTTATTGGACACTTTGTTGTAGCACTTAGTTAATTAATACACTTACTCTCTACTTAGGTAATTAAACAATTGCTTCTTCTTAGCTCTTATAGTTATAAGCCTAGTTGCTTAATTGTAGAATTAATTTCTACTGCGCAATTAGCAAGCTAAAAGTTTAACTATTTAATTATTAACTTACTCTTCTCTATTTTCTCCTACAGCACGGCCAGCAAATTTCTTCAGCTGCTATACTTTTTACCTACTTAATTATATAATTAACTTTCTACTAGTTTATCTTACAACCTATAGGCTACTCTTATTGTTGTTATAGCTACTAACTAACTAATTCTATGCTTACCTTAATAATAACTTATGTTGTAATTCTATAAAGTATTTTACTAATACAACCCTTTTCAATACATTGCTTATTGCCTTAGGAGTATTTTTTAAAGCTTAATTAAACTAGCTAACTAAGTTTGCTTTACTAAAACTACACTACTTAAAACAAGGTATTTAGAATTAAGTTGATCCTAATCTCCTAAATATGCGCTTAATAAATTACTAAGAGCTTTAGTATTCTAAGTTGCCTAAAGATATTAAAAAGCTTATTACTTTACTACCTAGCGCAAGCGCTTAAGAACAAAAGTACTATAAAACTACTTAATACAAATATAAAGCTTATACAGTTAACACTAAGTATAAAAAGAATAATTATAATAAGCTAGTTAATAAGTATAAAGTACAAACTACTTAATAAATAATTAAGGTTGCTAAAATTACTAATATTAAAAACTAAATTAGCAAGACTGTATTTCTAGACTTACTATTTAAACGCTTTAATAAGTATAATTACTTAAAACATTACTAGTCTTTAAGCCTTAGTAGAGATTTTAAAAAAGGATCTTGCCTCTACAAATTAGAACACTTAGTATTTAATTAGAGCGCAATATAGATCCTACCTAAGTAAGGCTTAATAGAGATAAATAAGCCTTAAGTTTTAGTATACTGAGTAGTAGCTCTTATTTTAATAAGCAATAATTTACTTACTTTTTAAATTTATTAAGCTATTAGTAGTTACTAATTTTTTAAACGCCTTAAGCACTAAAATTATACTAGACTAGTTGCGTAAGAAGCACAATAAGCTATTATAAGTAATAGCGCCTAGTAGAGCTTGATTAACTTTTAATAATCTAAAAAAGATTTTTTGTTTTTTATTGTAGGGTTATTTAAATTACTTTTTTAAAAGAAAAAAAAACGTAGTATTTTAAATTAGATCTAAATTAATAATAGTTTAATAAATATTTAATAACTTAAAGTTAAGTAAAGGTAGTAAGCAATTATACTTTTACTTCTATAAGCTAAGCAAGCACTTCTAAATACTACGTAACTGCTTTTAACTTTGAACTATAGTTATAGAATTAATACCTACTAATAACATACTAATTAAACTAATAGATAATATTTAAAAGAAGATTATTAAGTAAAAATATAGCAACAGATAAGCAACCTTATAGACCTAGATTAGGAAGAAGAGCTAAAAGGCTAGGACTAGTATATTGGTCCTTAATAAAATAAGTAGAGCGTACTCTAGCTTATTAATTTTAGCACTAATTAACTTAAAAAACTTAATTAAGGAAATTAGTCTCAACGTGTTTAGCGCAGTCTTTACCCCTTATATATTGTTTTTTATATAATTATGGATAGTAAAGCAGCAGTCCACTTAGTTAATAGTATAGATTAACTAGTACTAGGCATCTATTACAAATGTAATAAGGACAAGACTATTATAGTAAGCACTTAATTTATTTTAGTTGCTAATATAAGAAACAGGCTATTTAAAAACGTCTTATATAGTAAAGCTAGCTCTAAGATAGTTCATTTTCTACTTACTAATATTAAGTTTGTACTAGGCTTTTACGTTAAGATTGTCTTTAAAGCACAGCTTAAGTAAGCAGGCATTTAGTACTTAAAATATAATTATACTATAAAATTCAAAATAATTAAGAAGAACGTTATTCTAATTATCTTAGAGTGTAACTTTAATTTTTTATTTATTAAATATAATTGTCTCTCTTGTTATACTACTACTAGTAAACGCTGTAGCATAATAAAGAAAACCCTAAGTGCGCACGAGTAATAAAAATTTATAGTATTAATAATTAAGTTACTTAGAACAACAAGCTATTAAAGCTCTAGTCTACTTAGCGTAGAATGTTAAGATTACTAGCAAGAAGCTGTTAGAATATAATAACTACGCAATAGCTTATACTTTATAAGTAATTTTATAATAACTAAAAAAAAATTATGTCAACCTTTTTATAAGATAGTATAGGATCTATTTAATCTCCTAACTAGTTAACTACTTGAAAAATAAGTACTAATTATTCAAAAAATCTACTTAGGTAAACTGTATAATAATAATATTGAGTTAAAGACACTAAATAATATAATACCTATAATGAAAGGCTTTACTATAAAGATTAAAAAGAAATATTAGTAGAAGATTGTAAAGATTTATTAAAATAATAACACTACTACACTGCCTTAGAGAGGGCAATTCAGATATAAGAAGTAGGCAATAAATAAAAGAATGGTAATTATGACGCTACTACTATATATTTATAAGCTTAATAGCTTGTTAAATAGAGCTAGCTAAAAGCTAATTATAAAGGCTATTAAAATACGCATAAGCGCTAATCTACTAGCTAGGCTCTAGCTAGTAATTATAAATGTAGTAGCTTACTTACATAAAATAAGCTTTACTAAAGTTTATAGCTACTAATCCCTTAACTAGGTGCTTAAAGAATAGTTTAGGAAATATTTTTAAAACTATTAACAACTTATAATTAGATATTAGACTACTAATCTACGCCTTAACTAGAGTAGAATTTATGCCTATAGCTGCTAAGCCTACTTATTGAACAAGGAGAAGGCAGCTAAGCATAATTATTAAGAATTTAAGATTAATCTTTGCGGCTATATTAGTTATTTATTTAGTTATTAAGCCTCTAATAAATACTTTATATAGATAATAACCCTTAATTAAGTAATTACTACCTATAATGTAACTTTTAATAAATAGTTATTATATAAACAAAATTGCGAGGAAGAGCTACTAAAATATTAAGTAAGTAAATTTATAATAATTTTTTATAATAATAAGCTAGTTGATCTAAGGGATAACTTATAGGTCCTTTTAGCCTTTTAAAATAAAGTAGATTAAAAAACGTAGCTAACTACTAAAAACTTTAAAAGTAATCTATCTACTATTTTAAGTTGTAAGAAAGGCCTACTTACTAAGTATAAAAGTAGATTAGAAGACGCTAAGTAAATAAAGTATAAGGCTAGTGCACTATTAAAAATTTATTTAAATTAGTAGCAAGATACTAGTCTTGCTACTTTAAAACTTACTCTTAAACTAGAAATTTTAAAAAGTAATAACGCAATTAATTGCAGGGTATTTAATAGTTAAATCGTAGTACACTTACTTGGAAGAGCTAACTAATTAATATCTAAAAGTAAAGAGACTCTTTTATATAAACCTAATAACTTATTACTAGTCTAATAGTTTAAGCTTAAAAACTTTAATGCGCTAGCTAATAAAAATTAAACCTTTGCTTAAAAGAAGCAAGTTAAAGAATATAAATTATTTTATAGTTTAAGATCCTAAATTTTAGATAGTAGATAAAGTAAGTAATTATAAGCTTAACTTCTACTTACTAAATATAGTACTAAAATTGCTAGTAAAGGCCTAAGTTAGTCTACATATTATTATCTTTTACTATATAAACTAGGCAGCAGGCGTAGGTATAAAGACGCAACTTAAACTTCTAATAATTAACTAAAAAGTAAAAGTATAAGTAGTGTTAATACATCAATTCTAGATTATAAGAATTTATTATACATAAAATTTTATTGGCTTCGGCCTTTTGAGACAACCTTTTAATGTGACCACACATTTTGTAGACACCTTTTTAGTAAAAAAATAATTTATTGCTAACAATAGGTATCCGGGCTCATGCCCTCTTGTTTAGTATCACTAGCACGCAATTAGTATGTCGCATGTTTAGATAGAAACGAAGATGCGCAATATCCCTCTAACTAACTATCTTAACTAATAACTATTTACTAATAACTGCAACTTCTATTATTTCTGTTACTATCCTAGCGGTGTTGTAGTTGCAGTGTTTCTAGCATATGCTTATACTTAGATGTAAATATACAACAATAGCATTACTATCTAAACACAGCTTTTTTATTCTTAAAGGCAACTTACAAAATTCTCCTGCTTATTAGTTTGTTCTAGCTACTTAATAGCTATTTTAACACGCTTTTGCTCTTTATAAAGCTACTATAAGGTCTTTTTACTAAAGTTGTATTTATGCAGAAAAAATTAGTAAAATAACATACTATTACTATACCTAGACTATTAACATACGTAACGTATTTAATAAACTTGCTGCTAAATAAGCTTTTTACAACTTTTATTGTAACTTTAACATCTATAATACTAAACGCATTAATAAAGTATTAATAAATAATAGAATTTAACCTCTGCGTCTACCTAATTACTATAAAAGCTACTACTAACAGCTCCTTTTTAACTAACTAGGGAGGCTGTTTAATAAAAGTAAACGTAGGCTTTATAATCTACTACAATAGCTTCTTATATAGTAGCTTAGTAAAGTTTAACTTTACTTAATATAAGCTATTAGTCTTTATATTAAATAAAAAGAAGAATAGTCTAAGAATTATATTATTTATATATAAGTTATTTGTATGTAGTACTATGTAGTGTAGAGAATTTTATAAGTAAGAAGTAGTAAGTAGAGAGCTTTTATAAAGTATTGCAGGCTCTTGCTACAGTAACGTACATGTCCTTACCCTCGTCTACTTTCTCTACCTCTATTGCAATTTTGTTGCTAGCTATAGGCTAGCAATTGCTGTTAAACATAGTAGTCTAAGCTTTTCTGCTCTAAGCGCTTAGCGCGTAGACTTTATCTACTTACTATTTAAATTTTGTTAACTATATATAATCTTTTTTTAACTTTTGCGACTAATTAGCAGAGGGCAGCTGCTTTTTACTTTTTTAGAACACCTATTTTGACTACAACAACAACTACCATCTTTAATACCTTAAAAATAAATACATAAATTTTTATAATACTTATTTGCTAAGTTTATAAGCAACTCAAGAAGACTGAGCAAGCTATAAAACTGTTAATTATATAGTTATAGCAGCTTTGCTTACTAAGCATAAACTAACTATAGAAAATACTTAACTATATTACAATAACTTACCTAAACTGCTAAAATTATTTACTTTAGTATTTTATAAAGGCTTTGTTTAAAAATACCTGCAGGAAAAAAATAATCAAGTTAAATAAAAATATGACTTAGACTAAAATATTAAAAAAAGAATTAACTAATACTCATAAAGTAGATTTAGACTTAGAAGTTTAATTAACATAACTTTCTTTTTAAATACAAAGCGTAGATTATTGTAAGAAGTAATTTTTAAAAGAAAGACTTTATTAATTTAATATATACTGCTAGGTTAGTAGCTAGGTTCTTCAGAGTAGTAATAGCTATTACTGCTAAAAATAATCTAAAAATTAAGCAATATAATATTATAGAAGTATTTTTAAATACATTGATTACAGCAAAGAACTTAGTAATAAATAAAATGCTAAATAGCTTGAAAAGCCTAAAAAGTACGTATAGCTAAACTGCGCACTTTATAAGTTACAAGACTTACTACTACTATATTATAAGAAGTTTTTAGAGTTACTAAAAAAGACTAGACAAATTGCCTTACTAAAGGAGCCCTGCCTGTTCTTTAATTCAAAAAAGAGAACTCTAGTTTTATTTTATATAAATAATATCCTACTGCTCTTAATAAAAGATTATAAGTAAAAAGTATAGGATCTTTAGTTAAAGATTATAGATAAGTATAAAACATAGAAATAAGAATTAGTTAAATAGTTCTTTAGTATCTAAGTAACTAAAAACTATAAAAAGCAAATAATTATGCTTATGTATAATGTATACATAAATAAGATTATAAAAAAGTTTAAGCTAAAGGATAGTAGCTTTCTAAAGACTCTACTACTATTAAAAAAGCTAATTAAGAATACTAGTAAAGCAACTAAGCAAGAAATTAAAACCTACTTAAAAAAAGTTAAATTAGTGCTATATATAGCTATAATGCTTTAACTAAGTATTGTTTACTTAATTTTAAAGCTCTTATACTTTTTAATGAACTTTAGTAATTAATATATAAAAGCACTTAAATAAGTAATTATGTATCTCTATTAAATAAGATAGAATGCAATCTAATATAAAAACTATAATAGCCTAGACATACTAATTGCAGGCGATGCTTCCTTTATAAAAATTAAAAAATTCTATTAATTATTTTATATATATATAGCTATCCTATACAGTAGTCTAATATTTTAGAATGCAGCTTAGTAAAATAGAGTAACTACTGTAATTACTATGGCTTAGCTACCTGCCCTTAAGCAAACTACTAAAGAGGCTATAGCTCTTAAATGGTTTTTTTGTAAACTGTCTGTTAATTTAAAAGAAGTTTAAATAGTTTAGTATAATAATTAATCAATACTTAAGCTTATAGTTGGAAGAAATAGGTAGATTAGCACTTGTTCAAGACATTTAAATATACAAAATATATAGCTACAGCAGGAATATGCTAAAGGTTTATTTTAAGTTAAGAACTTAAAAATAGTAATTATACTAGCTAATAGACTAACTTAGTTAGTTACTTAACAATAGTTTAAGAAGTTTAAGTAGTTAAAGTAGTTACTTAACTTTTAGGAAGTTAAGTACTTAATCAATAGTAATAATAATTTATAAGCTAGATATTTATATCAAGTAGTAATATTCAAATTCTAAGCTAAGTTTTCTCTAAATTACTTAGAAAGAGCAGGAGATTAAAAGCTAAACTAACTAAAAACTAAAGGCTAGAACTAAGAATAAGCTTACTAGTAAGTATTAAAATTATTATACTTACTAGACTTTATTAGCAAGTCTTACTTAGCTTTTTAAGCTTTAGTAAGCTTAAGCGCATTATTAGCTATTTTAGCTTAGATAGCTAAAGTTTGTAGGTAAGTAGTAAAAAGGCGCAAGTCTAATTTATTACTTCTATATATAGAATTATAAAATAATTGTTAGCTTACCTTAGTGTACTTATGCCTATACAATTAAGTTGTATAGCAATTAAAACAATAATTAAAAACATTATAATATAGGGTAGAAGAAGGTAGTAGTTTATAAGCATGCTATTCTTAAACTCTCAATTAACACAAAAGATGCTACTATTGCTGCTATAGCTAAAGCTGTTATTGCTGCAGCTGCTATAAATTATAAGCTAGCTATTACGTAGGCTGTACTAAAGGTTAACTAGAGTTATACATAGTATTATAGAGCTTATATTCTTAATTAAAAGCGCTTACAAGAGTAGGAGTATGTAGTAGGAGCTAAGCAGCAAAACTGCAAAATAATATCTCTTAAGCACAGCAATTTTTAACTAAAAGCTTCTA
This sequence comes from Alternaria gansuensis, assembly GCA_009289805.1. Taxonomy (NCBI): domain Eukaryota; kingdom Fungi; phylum Ascomycota; class Dothideomycetes; order Pleosporales; family Pleosporaceae; genus Alternaria; species Alternaria gansuensis. The sequence continues at coordinate 177,994 of WBOK01000045.1, read as the reverse complement.
TATAGAAAGCTTTCTAGTAGACGTAATGCTGCTATTAATCTTTTTATAGTAAGTAATAATATTGCTAAACAGCTTATACTTGTTAACCTAGTACTTATTATTGTACTATTTCTAAAAAACTAGTCAGCAACCTAAGCAAGAAGCTTAAATAATTAAAAACTTACTTCTTTATCTTTATATATAGCGATAAAACAATTAGCAAGGTTATTATTAATAGTATAGTATATATAAAATAAGCAACTGCTGCAGTAAGTGCTACTTTAACTACTAGTCTAAACTTAATTAAAGCAGCGCTTAGTCTATAAGCTATTAAGTAAACTTTTTATTTAGCGCTTACACAGAAGAATGTAAAAATATAATAAATTAGTAGCAATTTTTAAAAAGCTTATAGGCGCCTTCTTTTACTTAGAGAGAAGTGCGTTACGCCTTATAGAAAGCTTAATAGGCGTATATAGGCTATTACTATTATTGTGTTACTGTTCTCTAGATATTGCTTAAGTGGTAATCTACTTTAACTTTTAAATAAGCTTTTAAACAGTTCTGCCTTTGCGCTAGCTTAATCTTTTAGTTAAGCTCTTAGTTTAATTAAAATTTAAGAAAAGGCTTAACAGCAAACTTAATTTAATAAGCAAGTTAATTAATTTCTAAGCTAAGCTACTAGAAGTCTTAAGGTGCGCGTACAGATTAAAGGGCAAAAGCAATAAACTTTTATTATTTTAAAAATTAGCTGCTTACTATGTTTTATTATCAAATAGTCTTTAACGCGCGTAGTACTTATGCTTAGTATTATTTTTACGTTTTTAGCGCAGGCTTTCTAAGCAATAATTACGCTCTTAATAATAGCTTTCTAAGCAGCACTTACGCTTGTTACTATTAAAGGCAGACTATACTAGAAAAATTAGCAGCTAATTAGTAAAAGAATAGTAAGGTAATAAAGCTTACTATGTTGATAGTAATAAGAGTGCGTTAAAGATTAGGAAGACTTAGTAATTAATATTGTAACTAATTACGCAATATTTAAGGTCCATCCAATGTTTTTATATTAGAACAGGACTAAGCTGCTTGCTTAATTAAAACAACATTATAATATTATAATAGAGATAAAAGATTAGGCAGTAGGACTAAGGTTATAAAAGGACTTCTCAACTAACAACGTTAATTTAGTAGGAATGAACTTCTTGCTTATAGCTTAGATTAATAGATTATTACTAATCTAGGGGGTGTGTTAGAGTATTGACACGCGGATTACCCTGTTAATTAGGTGATCCTAGTAAGCTGTTCACGTGACGGACCTGCTAGCGTCTATATAAACAGGCCAGATTGTCTTATATCTCTTTAGTAGTTATTGGACACTTTGTTGTGGCACTTAGTTAATCAATACACTTACTTTCCACTTAGGTGATTAAATAATTGCTCCTTCTCAGCTCCCACACCTTTTAATACAACAAATGACTATAATAAGTATAACACTTATTATTTCTATGCTAATTCTTTCTAGCGCCTTTAAAAAGAGCTTAGCTTAAAGGCTAATAAGCGCTACATCTTCTAAAAGAGCAAAAAACTAGTTGTACTCTTTTTTATACAGCGCCTTCTTTATGTTTATTTTTAAATTAGGCACAGTAATCTTGAATAACATCTTAATACCTTTAACTCTTACTAGGCAGCTTTATCATAGTTGTTTTTATTTAATATTAAAAACTGAAGCTCCTGCTACTACTACTACTATACTTATACTTAGACTAAGCACTTCAACTGCTACTACACAAGAACCTTGTTAAAGTAGATTATTAAAGAAGCAAAAAATAGTAATACAACAAAGATGTGCCCTTATTAAGTGTGTAGTAAAAGAGCCGCTAAGCCTACAGAATCTAGGTGCTCTCTAGACACTTAGATTCTGTGGCTACTACATAGATATAAGATTTGTTAATACTAGGCAGTAGCCTAGGTAATTACATTATATTTTCTTTTTGTTTTATTTCTTTTGTTTTAATAGCTATTTTTCTCTTTTCTTTCTGTAGAGTATGGAGCTTAATAGGGCTAAGCTTGTAGGAAGAGGAGGTTTATGCTAGTGCACAGGGTAATACCCTACTGTACACTAAGTTAGTGCTTAACTACGTGATTTCAAGTTATATAGCCTCTTCTTTGTATTACGGAAAAAAAGACTATTTTTATTATCTGTTTACTTGACAGCTGAGCTCCTGCACTATAGTATTGAATAGGCGTCTTCTTCTACTAATAGTCTTGATACTCAATCTACAGTAAGATTATTATCTTACAAACCTCGTTCATGCATGATCTAGTCTCTAGTAATCTCTTGCCCTCGTAGCAATATGTCTTCATACACTCCAACACCCGTACAATATCTCTTTTATAATAACGCTTCAGCTATATTGGTAAAACAAGCTTAAATAAACTTAGTAATAATACCTATAGTATTAGATTAGAAGTAAAAACTAGTAAAACTTTAAGCAACTGTAAAATCTGCTTAAAAAGCAAATTTGCTAGCAAAATTAGTAGAAATCTAATTATAACGCCTATAACAATTCTTCAATAATATTAATAATTACAACATAGAAGAACCTATTAAGCCTAGAACTAACAGAAGCTATAGGTATTACATTACCTTTCTAGATTATAAAACTAAATGTTTAGAAGTTAATCTTCTTTATTCTAGATTAGAGCTTATAAATCTAGTTACAGCCTTTAATAATAGAGTAAAAGTATGAGATAAAAAGCAGATTAAGTTTATTCAGTTATATAATAAGCTTTATACTCAAGATCTGCAATAGCTCTTACATAGAAAGGAATTTCAATTATATTTACTTTTTCTCTTAATCTAGAAAGCAAAGGCGGTGCTAAAAGAATTAATAAAATGCTGTGTAACAAGATTAAAGCACTACTTTCCAGTTTAAGTATGCTTACAAAGTCATAGGCAGAAGCTCTACTTATAGTAGTGTATTTATACAATAAGACTCTTTATAGTTTTATGAACTAACAAACGCCTTTTAGGGCTAAGCATTGCTATAAACTAAGTATTAGTAATATTAGATTTCAGAGATCTCTAGCATACAAAAAGGAGCTAAAAGAATTTCTTAGCAAACTTAATTTTAGAGCTAAGCTGTATTGTATTACCAGCTACTTTAGTAATAATTTATATTGCATTATTAATTTTAGACTAAATAAGATGACAACTATAAGAGATCTTAAGATATTAAAAAAAAGTATTTAATAATTAAATCTATTTTATTCCTGAGCTACAGTCAGTAAATGATTGACGTCCTGATTGAATGAATTAAAATAAACAATTAAATAATTAGAATACTAAGCAAAAGCTTTATGACACAATAAGGGTAGTAGAGAGAAATCTAATTGTTCTAATAAAAAACAAAGCTAAATTATTACAATTGGCTTGAACTATAGAAGCTGCTAGTTTTAAGGACATAATCCTAGAAGATATTGACTTTACTTCTAAGAATATTAATAATCCTAGATACTTTCTTAAAGTGCCTAAACAAAAAGATAAGAAGTACTATTTTATGGTAATAAAAAAAGAACAAGATTAATTATTAGAAAAAAACATTTAGTTTCTAGTACTAAGGCCTATATATCAATTCGTTTTAAAAGTCTATTGAATTCTATATAAATAGTACTAATAAAACAATAAATATATGTTTCAAGCACGATAGGTAGCTAAAAGCTTTGAACAAGAATTTAGCGTTGATTATGAAGGAGCTTTTGCTAGTACGATGAAGCCTTATTCAATAAAGCTATTAATTTTATTAGCTACTACGCTTAACTAGCTAACTAAAAGCTAGGATATTAAGGAAGCGTTTGTCAACGCTTCAATTAATTCAATAGTTTACATTAAACAACTAGAAGATTTTTAAAAATAAAAGTATCCTAAGAACGTCTACTTTCCTAATAAGGCTTTATATAATTTAAAACAAGCTAGTAGACAATAGTAAAAGCTATTAGCTGGCCTAGTAGGCTAACTACAATTTGAATTTCTGTCTATTAATACAGCTATATATATTCGTCGCAAACAGAAGACTATAATTGCAATCTATGTAGATAATCTACATATATTCAAAGTAAATAAGCATAAAAGAGCTTAATTGTTTGAAGATTTTTATGAAATTAGACCTTAAAAATAAAGACTTAGGCAACGTTTTTAAGTTTCTAAGAGTACAGATAATTAGATTGAATAAATGAACTTTTATTACTCAAGAAAATTACGCTTAGAGATTACTAGCTAGATACAATAAGCTAGAATTTAAGCCTTAAGAATTACTACACTAGCAGCCTGTAAAGCTATAAAAGAAATCAAAACCTACGCTAAAAGATACTAAGATATTTAGACAACACATTAGCTCCTAAATTTATTTATAGCTCTTTACTAGGTCTAATATAACTTATGTAGTAAATCTACTTTTAAGATTTATAGCTAATCTAAGTACTAGGCACCTTAGCTATCTAAATTATTTATAATGCTATATAGCTTATACTAAACAAATAGGCTTACTATATAATTCTGCACAATCTGCACTATTAAAAACAGAGCCTAAATTTAATATAATAGACTCTAGTAATGCGAATTAGGGGGGTGATAAAAATAGCAGAAGATATACTTTAGGATATATATTTCTGCTCTAAATTAGCAAATCTTCTAGCATTATTTCTCGGCTATTAAAGTTGCAACTAATTAGTAGCTTTATTAAGCGCAGAGGCTAAGTTTAGAGCCTATAAAGAAGCTACGAAATAGAGTATTTATTTAACTTTATTTATTAATAAGATAAAGCAGATATTCAAAATTTAATTAATAGAAGCTGCTACAATTTACTCTAACAGCTAAAGCGCAATACAACTACTAAAAAATTCTGCCTACTACGCTAGAACAAAGCACATTAATGTACAATACCACTTTATACGCAGGAAGTTAGAAGCAGGACAGATTAAGCTAGTATATTAAAGTATAAGCTACTTACTAGCAGATAGTCTTATAAAGGCTACAAGTGTTAATAAAATTAGAGATTTCTTACTAGGTACAAATCTAGTTCATATTTCTTAAATTACTAATAATACAGCTTTCTAGCTTAAGGAAACGTGTTAGGGGTTAAGCCACTTAGCTGTTTCTCTACAGAATCCAGGTGCTTAAAATCATACCTAAAATCTACAATTAATCTACAATCAATTAATTACTAGACGCTATTACGCTAATTGTATAACTTATTATTGTTATTAATTAATCTACAGCAAATAAGCAATCTATTACGTAAGATTATATAAGATTGCAAGATATTGCATTATCTACTACGCAAGCTATTACGTAAGTACAGATCTTTCTAGAATGCAAGTAATAGGTATATATAAACTGTAGTTTGGCTTGTAATTAGAAACCAAGAGAGATTCCAATTAAGAGAATTATAATATTCAATTAAGCAGTTGTATAATACAATAATAAGACTGAAACTACTCTCTTCCCCTAGTCTCTATTTTATTCTCTTATTCTTATCGTTCTACTTCCGCACCTCCTCCTCAATCTTTAATAGGTTATAAGCCTTAGAGATTGAATCTACAACACTTGGCTCTTCAAATCACTAAACCTTTTTAGTATAGCTCTTCTAGTACTAGAAATAGAAAGCTTTGAAAACAATAACCTTTTTAATTTTTTAATCCTCCCTCTGTATTGGCCTTAAAGCACTATATAATAAGGTTAATAATATATTTAAGCTTCTAGCGCCTAGAAATAGTACATGTGGTCTAGAGGAAAAAATAGTAGAAGACAATTTTACTGAAGAGAACTCTTTACCTCTAGCACAAAAGCGGCAGCGCTTTAAAACTTAAGTGTTGCTATAATAACAAGGTATAATAATTAACTACAGTAATAAAGTATAATCTCTTAGTATTTTCTATTCTTTATAAAATACTGTGAAGATCGTCCGTAGATAATCTGTGTTGGTTCTTAGGTGAGTGCGATAGACGAGGGGTTGTACTAGCACAATTAGTAGATTAATGTAATAGCACAGGTGGTTGTGTTAGCACGTTTAGTAGAATAATATAATAATATAAAGAAGTTAAGAATTAGGTAATCTTTAGATTACACTTAAAGCTAAACACAATAAACTATAAAAGTTTATTGCTTATGCTATATACTTAAGAGAGTGTTATATTGTCCTATACGTCCTATGTTGTCCTATAAGTAAAACATTGTAGAATTCTATAGTATATTGTAGGACGCACGTAGCCTGTCCTATAGAGAATCTTTGCTAAGACTATAAGATTACATGCTAAATGCAAGGTAGCGTTATTTATTAGTACACAAAGGTCTGCCCTTTATTTAGGTTACGTAAAGTCTCTTCCTGCTACTATCTTTTCTACATAGTTAGTGTGTTCCCTCTTTTTAAGTTTATAATACTATTCTTCTTTTCTTTTATTTATATTCTTATAAATTAGCTTAATAGTTTCCTGTAGTACTGCTTATTATTACACTACTAGTAATTGCATAAACAAAACTAGTTAACTTACTATAGTTACTTATTAATATTATATAAAAAATAATTTAGAGTGTTGCATATTATTATTAAAAAAGAAGTGTAAGAATTACTATTATAATAGTATATAAAAAATATATTTTAATAAATATTTTTTTACTAAATTACTTAAAGTTAGACTAAAAGCTAGCTTGCTTAAAATAATAAAAGTCTAAAGCTAATATAGTAAAGTTAGTAGTGCTAAAAGCGCTTTTAGTAGTATATATAAAAAAAGATTAGCTTTGTAAATAGTATAAAGTATTAGCAGCATTATAAGTAAAAATTAATAAATAAGTTAAAAAAGTTTATTAAAAAGATTAAAGCTTTAAAAGCTATAAAGAATATTAACTATAAAGTTAGTATTCTTAAAAGTAGTTTAATGCCTAGTACTTTAGCGTTAAATTAGAGTACTTTTTCTCTAACTTATTTAAAAAGTAATTTTATTTTAAATAACTTTCTTATTAAGCTGTATAGTACTGTGTAAGTAGCTAGTAGTAGTTTTTAAAGTTTATATTTAGTTTCTATGTGTTGTTGCTTTCTAAGTATTCTAATTATTTAACTAAGTATTTATTACTATTATTTTCTATTTAATATGCAATAATCTTTTTAACTTTAAATTTATTTACTTTTTCTATTTTATAGTAGAAGGTTTTTTAGAGTAGCGTCTCTTAGTTTACTAGTTTTAATATGTTAATATAGAATTTTAGGTAGATTTTTATATCTAGTAGAAAGTTAAGTGTATACGTAACTAGTCCTTCCTAGTCTAGAATTAAGAATAGTCTAACTTTAATATTATTAAGTTTTCTGTTTAGTTGTTTAGTGCGAAAATTCTTTATAAGTAAATATACTTTATTTCTCTTTTTTAGCTAAAGTGCTATTTTTTATTTCTAGTTAATATATAAAATGCTTTAGCGTTAAGCCTTCTTAAGTGTTCTTTTAAGTAACTTATGTACTATTTTAAGCTTATTAGCTATCATAATAGCTACTTTTATCTTTTAGCTTAGAAGTGTACGTGTAAAAAAATTTAAGTGTCTTTTATAGTTTATATAAAATAGTATTTATTTTATAAACTTTAATATCTTATTGTTGTATACTATTTATGCTATAAGTAGTAATAATACCTGATTGTTTTGTTATTAATTAATATATATCCTAAAATATGCTTTTATTATATAATTTTTTATTCTATTTATTTATCTATTTGTAAGTAATAAGCTGTTAAAAGCTTTTATTTTATTTTAATTATAGCTAATAGTATTATTTAAAAATTAAAAGTAAAGAGCTTATTTTTATAACTAATAATTAACTTTAGTATGCTAGAATATTTAATAATTTAGTTATTAATAATATGTACTAGCTGTACTACTATAAAGTCTTTTTTAAAGGTAGTATACTCTACTTATTTTGTAAATTAATTTACTACTACAAGAATTGCGTTGTAAGATACTTTAGTAATGGAGTTTTTTAAGACTAGTAGGCCTATAATAAAGTTTATAAAGATATCTAACTATAGTATATTAAGTAGCTTTATTACTTATATTTTTTGTAAAGTGCGTAGGTGCTATGCTTATTCTTCTAATAGTCTGTGCACTTAGTAATAAAGAAAGTAACTTTGTTTTTTATTTTTAAAAACTTATAATTCTTTTTAATAAGTGTTATAGTTTATATAATACTAAAATAATTATGTATAAAGTTATTATAATATTATTTAATAATTGCTTTCTATAATTCTTTTAGTACGTTAAGTGTAATTTAAAGAACTATGTTTTACGTTCTTGCTAGTTCTAGTAATCTATCTTTGTTAATTTAAAGTATTATAGTGTTAATAATTTTCTTTGTTTTTATAATATTATATTATTAGCTAAAAGCGTCTGCTTTGCTGTTATCTTTTCTAAGTATGTATATAATTTTAAACTTATATTATTTAAGTAGCTTTAACTATTTTACTTATTTTTAGTTAAGTACTTTAGTAGTTGTAAAATTAACTAAGTTCTTATAACTTATAAATATTATAAGTTTTAAGTAGCTTTTTATAAAAGCTTTTTAATGCTGTAAGTATATAATAATAGCTAGCAGCTCCTTATTATAGACGTTATATTGTTCTTCTAGTTTAGAAAATTTTTATAAATAGTACGTAATTAGGTACTATTTGCCTTTATATAATTAACTAGCGTAGCCTTTAAGTACAAGGTCTAATATATTAGTTTAAAAGCGTAATAGTAGTCTTGCTTAGAATATTCTACAGCATAGTAGTTCTATGCTTGCTTTTTTAAGCGTCTAGAAGGCGTTTTTTACTTTTTTACTTTACTTAAAAAGTATCTCTTTTCTTATAAGTTTTATTAACAAAATAGCAATTTTAAAATAGCTCTTAATAAACTATTAGTTAAAGTTTAAAAGTTTTAAAAATAATTATATTTTTTTAACTATAGTTAGGTATAGCTATTTCTTAACTACTTGCATTTTCTTTTTGCTTATTTATACTCCTTGTACTTCTACTATATATTTAAAAAAAGTAACTTTATTTGTATAAAACTTGTATTTTTCTAGTTTAAGTTAAAAGTTAAACTAGTCTAGGCACCTTAGTACTGTATAGACATACTTTATATAATTTCTTAAGTTCTTAAAGTAGATAAAAATATTATCTAAGTATACTATAACAAAGATGTCTTAATATACTTTTAACATATTATTAATAAGTTTTTAAAATATTAATAAGGCATTAATAAGCCTAAATAGTATAATACTATATTTATAGTGTCTATATTATATTTAGAACGCTGTTTTCTATTCTTTACCTTCTTTTATTTTAATAAGGTAGTATTTATTTTAGAAGTTTAATACTATAAAGACTTTAGCGTAAAATAATTAATTTTAAAGCTTTATAATATTTAGTAATAAGTATTAATTCTTTACTATAATGTTATTAAGTTTCTAGTAGTTTACGCATATTTATAGTAGCTTATTTTTTTTAGTATAAAAAGTATAAGAAATTCTGCTAGTAATATTAAAAGTTTAATATATTCTTTTCTTAAATCTTTATTTAGCTTAGTCTTTAGTTTTTTAAGTTTTATCTCTAATAGTTAATAAATTAGCTTAAATAGTAAAGTCTTCCCTTCTTTTAGAACAATTTTATAGTCTTAAGATTAGTCTTTTAGTAAGGCTTTGCTATTTTCTACTTTTATAAAGAGATGCTAAAATTCTTTATACTCTTTTAAAATATCTAAAGTTATATATTACTTTTAAACTTTAACTTTATAACTTAAAAGTGCCTTACTAGTATCTATTAAGTTAAACTTTTATATTATAAGGCTGTTCTTAGTTAAAGTCTACTATTCTTTAGCAATATTATTAATTTTTTTTTATTTACTATTATAGTTATTAAATGCATAAGCTAGCTTATAGTTATATTTAATTTATAGTACTTAAATAAAAACTATTTTTAACTTTTAGTCAATTTGTAAGTTATATTTTTGTAACTAAGAAATTTTTAGTATAATATTATAAGTAGCTAATTTAAAGACGTCTAGGTCTAATTCTTTTTAGTATTTTTAGATGCTAAGTATTACTTTACTAACCTTGTACGTAATAGTTGTCTTACTTAGCATAAGCTAGCTATTTACTATATATAGTAAGTAGAGTTTTTATTTTTTTAGTATTTATAGGGCTACTACTTATACTACTTAAAGAAAAACAAAGTTAGCTTAGAAGCTAAAGTTTACTAATATAATTATCTAATATTTATTAAGCTTTACTAGTAGCTTGAAAAGGCTTAAGGAGTTAATTACATTTATTGCTTTAGTAGTTCTAGGTGTTTAGGGCGTCTATCTAAAAAAGACTATGTGCTAAATTTATAAAACTTCTTAGTAACTATATATAGTTTATATTTAATATTAAGGCACGTGTGCTATAAAAGCTAGTTATACTTTTATATATAAGATCTATCTTTATAATTCTTTTACTATGTTATATATATTTGTAAAGTCTTTTCTAGATTATTATATTTATAAAAGTATAAGCTATATTCTTTATTTTATAAGTATACTGTATATTTGTTGTTTAGGCAGTTATACTATAAGTATTAGTATTAAGGTATTTTCTTTAGTTTTTTAAAAAACTATCCTAATCTATACTTATTTAAATAATGTATAGTATAGCTATTATATATATATACTGTCTAGAAGTACCTTGCGTGTTCTAGATTACGTAGGTCTATTTAATAATATATATTAGTTGCGTAGCTATTACTTTAAGTTCTACGCTTTTAGCGTGTTACTTAAAGTTTTTTATAAACTTTTTTTTTCTCTTAATTTAAAAGTTAATGCGTTAGTTTATTTTAAAATACTTTAGCATTTTAAGTATATTTTTATACAAAGTTATTATATAAGGCTTTATTAATAATTACTACTAGAGTAATCTTTTTTTTTATAGTTCTTCTAGTAAATTAGTATACTAGTAGTATTAAATTAATATTTCTTTATAAAGTTTTATAAAGATGTTTTTGAGTTATTTAAGCTGCTTTAGTAAAATATTAATTTTTTTAGCTAGGTTATTTAAGTATTGTGTTTCTAAAAGTAGTAATACTTATATATTAGAATCTTGTCTATCTAGTGTAGTATAGTACTTCTATATAGCTAGTAGTAAATTTTCCTAGTTGTAGGCTATTAGTTCTTTTTATATAACTAGTATAGAGGGCTAGTAAGTTTCTTAAAACCTAGCTGTCTTTCTATACTTTGTTTAGTTAGTAGAGGTTGCTTTTATTTCTTTATTAAGTATTATCTTAGAGATGTTGTTGTCTAAAGCTTTTTTTAGAGTAATTATAAAGAGGTTATCTAGACTATTAATATTTGCCTAGTTCTGTCTTTAAACTGTAATAGTAAGTTAAGTAATAGCATTTTATTCTTTTTTTAGATTATTACTAAGTACTACATAGTAAAGGATATTTTACTATTATATTACTTTACTTTAGCTTTAGTAGTTTTATTTTATATAACTTTTTTCACTATATATATAGTAAGTAATTTTTTTCTTACTATTTTTATTATGCTAAAACTTGCCTTTCTAAAGTTTCTTATTAAGTTTATTAAAGTATATAAGCTTATAGCTATTAGTTACATAATATTTTAAAATCTTAGGCATATTATTTTGTTATTAACCTTAGTTAGAGTACAGGCGTTAGTAGGTTTAATATAGTTAAGCGTTTATATTTCTAAGTATATAATTTCCTTATAAGAATAGTTGTTTTTTTAGCTTTAGCTTATAAAAGTTATTATTTAGTTAAATAGCTTTATCTATAAGTTTATTAAGCGTATTAAAAGTAGCCTTACTTTATATAAGTTTTATATATATAGCTAGTTTAAGACTTTGTTATTATATCTAGATTAAAGCATTATTATTTTATTTAATAACTATTTAGTACTGCTAAAACTTTATTATATAGTTAGCTATAAAGTAAGTTTATTACAACTTTTAAATTTTTTATTTTGCTACTATAAATTTTTTAAAAAGTAAAAAAACTTTTCTTATTTTTGTCTTAAAATTATTTTAGTTTTTAATAAGTATTTTATTAATATTATTGTTAATAGTTATGTTTATATATTAACAAAGAATAGAATTAGCTTATTTTTTAGTAGCTTTTTATAAAAATATAAAGGCCTATATAACTATATTATTATTATTAATTTTAGTTCTTTTAATATAGAAGTATTTATTAACTTAAAGTAGCTATACTTTAAGTTTATTATAGTTACTATAGTAAGTGTTAGGCTTGTTAGCACATATAGTTATTTTTATAGTTTAAAAATTAGTAAAAGTATTTATAGTAGTATTATTTATTTTAAAAGTATTTAAAGTGTAAAGATTATTTATAAATAATTTATATTAGTTTTTAGAAAATAAGTAAGTATAATAAATAGAAAGTTATACTAGTATAATTAGTAAATTAATATAATAGTATAAGTAGTTGTATTAGCACGTTTAGTAAAACATTATAATAATATAAAAAAGTTAAAAATTAAGTAATCTTTAAATTACACTGAAAATTAAACATAATAAACTATAAAAGTTTATTACTTATACTATATACTTAAGAAAGTGTTATATTATCCTATATGTCCTATGTTGTTCTATAAGTAAGACATTGTAGGATTTTATAGTACATTATAAGACGCACGTGGCCTATCCTATAGAGGATCTTCGCTAAGACTGTGGGATTACGTGCTAGATGCGAGGTGGCGTTATCTATTAGTGCACAAAGGTCTGCCCTTTGTCTAGGTTGCCTAGAGTCTCTTTCTGCCACTATCCTTCCTACATAGTTAGTGTGTTCCCTCTCTTTAGGTTTGTAACAAATACTTCTTTTATTATAATTATTAAACTAATAATAAATACTATAACTTAACCCTAACAGAACTACAATCTAACTTATAACTTAGCCTACTATAAGCTTTAACTACTTTAACCTAACTACAACTACTAGTTCGTGCAATCTAACTACAACTACAACTACTAGTCTATGCAACCTAACTACAACTATAACTACTAGTCTATGCGACCTTAACCTAACCACAACTACTAGTCCGTGCGACCCCAACCCAACCTATACCCAAGCGCGGGTACCCACGATTTATTTACTAGCCTATTAATAGGTTAACCTACTTAGTGGTAGTTTACGTTAAATATAAAATAGTAGTAAGCTAGTTACTTTTAGTATATTTATTAAAGTAAAATATTCTTAAAGAATATAACATGTTAGTTCCACTAATATAGTATTTTTTATAAAATAGTACACTAGAACTTATGTAAAAAATAAGTATTATATATAAATAAACCTACTTAAAGAATAGTACTAAAGCTTTTATATTAGAAAGTAGGATATATAATAGAAATGTACATAGTTTTAATAGTAATAACGGAGATAGCGCGGACTAGGTTAGTCGTGCTAAGCAAAACTAGCTATCTTGGTGGTCTTTTACGTTATGACTAAAACTTTCTATTAATTTAAAATGGAAATAATATATACTAATTTAGTAATTTTGTTACTTTTAACTACCTTTAAATTAAGTTTATGGTAAATACCTTAACATAATTCTAATATTATGATATGTAGGTGGCTTAAGTCGCGACCTGGCTCGCGTCGTGCACGGCCAGCCATCGATTGCGCCGCATCTCACCTAGCCATTCCTCCGAACCAAGACCTCTAAACGTTCAACGCGCACAGAGGAATGAGCTAGGATGACGCGACCTCACATCATCAGAGCAGGTACAGACACATGCAACGAATGCGCCATTGTAGGTGTGCAGGCTAATTCAAGTGTGTAGACACCATCGACCTGCAGGACAAGACATCGCCGACCGCAAAGGACCACTCCCAGCAGCCCCAACACCCTGCACCTCTTGGAATTGGCCCGGCAGCGCCTCATCAGCAGGCCGCCATAAGACAGGCAGAGCAAGAGCGCAACTCGGAGGAGGCCCGTCTACAAGATGCATGGAGCGACGCTGGCAGCGCGCTACGCGAAGACCTCGGCTCCGATGACGACCGCACTGTGACGAACAATGCCGATGGACGAAAGGGCACGCAGCAAGATGAACAGGCTGTTCGGTTGGACGGCGGTACATCTAACGAAAATGACGATGCAGACATGCAGGATGCCGACGTGGACGACGACATGGACGATGATATGATGGACAAGATTTCGAGTTCGCCCTCGATAGACGATGGTGGGTATTCTTTACCTCTTCACTCCGCGAACTGGCCGGCGAGACAAGAGTCTCTGACTCCGCAGTCTTCGCCGATGCTCTCGACGTTTGCTGCTTCTTCCCCGTTTACAAACACGCCCATTCATTTTCCTATTTCCGTTGCCAACGCTCGAAGACCGCTCAGCGTCCCAGCGTCCGATACATCTCCTTTGTCAAGCGATCCACCTACGTCGATCCCCATTTCTTTTCGACTTCCCTTACATGCAGAAACCAAGTCAACGGAGCATCATCGTGGTGAGTATTCCTGGACAAGGGCCACCAGCGGACCGGACGATAGCAATAATTCACACGGGGAGGTTGGTATAAGCCCGAGGACGAGACAATTGAAGGCAGTCGAGCGCCGTATCGAGATGAACGAAGACTCCCAGGCATCCTTAATCTCAGAACTGGACGAAGAGCAGGTCAGATGCATGCTGAAACCGATCAATCGTTCCCTCTTGGGTACACCGGACGACCCCTTCCTGGAACCCACCCCAAGTCCACCTCGATCGACGAACGGCACCCCTCCACCCAAGGCCAGGGACCCTGAGGACGAAGATGACTCCTGGATTACCGACAGTGACGCCGACTCCTGGCATGAAGATCTGGACCAAGACAATGATGATGCATCCGATGACGTCTCTTTTTCTGATGATCCTAGATTTATCGACTCTGGATGGGGAGGCGAATGCTTACGAGAAACAGAAGATATCGACTTTGAATTCGTCTACGCCCTGCACACCTTTGTCGCGACTGTCGAGGGTCAGGCAAACGCAATGAAAGGTGACACGATGGTGCTACTCGACGATAGTAACAGCTACTGGTGGCTGGTACGAATTGTCAAGGACAACAGCATCGGTAGGCACTTGTCGCCAAACCCTAGATCTTTGCTGACCCAATCTGCAGGTTACTTGCCCGCCGAACACATCGAGACACCAACAGAACGCCTAGCCCGCCTCAACAAGCATAGAAACATAGACCTTTCCGCAACAATGCTTGGCGACACCGCCGAAAAGTCCAAGAATCCCCTTAAGAAGGCCATGCGACGAAGAAATGCCAAAACCGTACAATTTGCGCCACCTACCTATGTCGAAGCATCAGATTACGACTACTCGTCAGATGAGGGTGAGGGCGAACTTTTTGGTGGCCCAGAGCCAAAGCCATTGCAGCAGCAAGCAGCGACGCAAGATGGCGAATCCGCGCACGAAGAAAACCTTGAAGTGCAACCGCTAAAGGTAAATGGTGCAAACAATGATGGTCAAACTGAGGGTGGTGCACGAAGCTCAAGCGAAGAGCCTGCTAAACGAGCGGAAGATCGAGAAAGAGGCAGTGAGGACGCGGTAGATCGACCTTTGGATCCCAAAGTTTCTCGCAATGGTACGCTGCGCAACACAGACTCGTTTTTCAAAGATGAAAACACCGAAACGCGCAAGATTACACTCACTCCTAACCTGCTTCGCGACGACTCAAGTACATCGACTACAGGTTCTCGCGAGCGTGGGCCTAGTCTCGAGAGTCTGGAGAAAAATGGTTTTGCGGACAAGGTCAAGGACGACAAGAAGAGAAAAGAGAAGAAGTCGGGCATGCTCAGTGGGCTTTTCAAGCGCAAGGACAGGAAGGGTAAAGGCGCACAAGATTCTATGGACAGCGACATCGAAAAGCCGGAAGAAGTGGGTCGCACCTCGCCGCAATCAAAACCATCCGACGAACTTGCAGAATTATCGTCAGCTGAACAGGCGACGGCTCCAGCACCAACGAGACAATTAAGCAAGCCCAAAGTGCATAGAAGTCAGCGAAACCGAGACGATTCCCCGCAAAAGACCAAAGGCATCTTGAAGACCGAAAGTCCAACCGAGTCGAGCGCCGAGCCAGATATTCTGTCGGAAAGAGGTGCCAATCAGCCTGCTGCACAGCAATCTGCGTCGACAATGCGCCCAGTGCCACCTGAGCAAGACGAAGCAAGCAAGCCATCCGAGGAACAGACCATGTCGCTAGACTCAACCCCCAGCGCTACAAGCTCAAGAAATCCATTCAGTAACATGATGAAGCCACATCAAGAAGGAGAAGTCAAGCGCGAGAAAGTTACTAAGGCGAAGCAGCGTGTACAGTTGGATGACTTTGATTCAGATGAAAGCAGCGATCCTTTCGCGGATCCTGATGCTCAAGATAAGTCGGGAGAGACTGAGAAATTAGAGTCTACGGGGCGCCTTTCCGAGTCGCCAGTCCACGTTTCGGCAGCCGTCGCACAGCCGTCGCAGAAAGAGACTGTTGCTGACAGGGAAAAAGAGTCGGAATCTCACCATGCTCCAGGCTTGTCTACTGATAGCTCTAGCCGAGAGACCAGCTCGCCCATATCAACGCCTACGCCTGACGACAGCCCTATGAAGACGATTCCTGAGAACAATGCTATATCAACCTTCTGGTCTGATAACACGTCATCGCCCACACACCATGTAGGACCTCCGCCTTCAAGACCAGCGCCTATTCCCACGAAGGATCGCGAACCCTCCCCCCCTGTATCTTCTGAAAGCACTTTGCTTCCTGCATGGTCTGACGCCTCGCTTCGCGCTTACCTCGATGATGGTAGCGAGGTCCGCGACATGCTGGTCGTTATTAATGATACCACGGGCGTTGTACCCGTAGGTCCCGATCATCCTCTCATGAAAGACTATCTCACCGAGGAAACCAAGACTATGCAAGGCCTGAGTGGCGAACTAGACCGCCTGCTTAATGGACTCATGGAGAGGCGCATGAAGAGAGCAAAAAGTGGTGCTAGCACAGCGCGCAACACAAGCGCAAATGGGAGTTTAAGGGCGCGGTCAAGGTTCTAGATGTGCAATTGTGGTAAGTCGCATCCTTTTGGTCTGTTTTCTTTTAATTGTATACCCTGGGGACTGTTTTTCGTTCATCTTCACTGGCGTTTTTGGGATTGTGGGACGCATTATGTGGAAATGAAATCTTGGGAGACCACTTGAGGGTTGGAAGGGGGTTTACTTCCTTATACTCTTATACCTTGGGCTTGTTTTTTTTCTTGTCTTCCCCTTCTTTTTTTCTGGTGTGCGTTATACGCTTGCTGTGCGAAATGTGTATCTTTGCAGGAAGCCCTGGTGGTGGCTGATCATATCTTCACAACTGTCTCTAATACTCTCTTACTTGCTGTCATAGCGCTCGCTTTGTGTCGATTTCCTCATTCGTATATTGGAATTAGCTCTGTCGCAGTTAGATGCATTGGTGCGCTTTTACTTTTTACGGTGGTGGTGGTGGCGTTGTATTGCTAGCGCTTATATGCAGATATCTGCCTCCTGTGGAGGTTCGCCATACGCTTCTTCCTTTCATGGATATCCCTGTGATGTCAGTATGTGACCAAGTGTTGAAGTCTTCGCCTTCACCGTGGGTTCCGAGTGAGCGTTTGTTATGCTCAAGCTTTTGGTGCAGTGAAAGGATCGCAACTTTTTTTTTGGCAACAACCCAGTCCACCACCCTCACTTCTCCTCACACATCCTCGTGCAGGCACTTCCCCGGATAAATGTCGCCTACTCTCCATACAGTGTCACCACCGCAGGAAAACGACATGAACCTACATAGAGGCATTGCAGCCTCAGACCAAGTAACGATTGTCGCCTCACAACTTCCACCAAGGGAGGTTGCATGCGCGATGCGGATAAACAATTGAGCAGACCGACCTACAGCCGGGAGAAGTACTGTGAGGTAAAGGTGAAGGATGTACGACAGTGGCGTAGATCCGTAACCACCAATGACGCCGCCGACATCAAGAGGGAGATGCAAGTACCCGCGGCACCGCAGAGGAGGAGAGGGCGACGACCGATTTTGTCGATTCGAAAGAGAGCTGGAAGTGTGGATAGCGTGTTGAATATTCCGTATACATCTTTTGCGACCAGACCACTCGTCTTGCCAGAAAGATCCAACTGCGAGAATATTGTCGGTGCATAAGAGATGATCGCCTGTAATATGTGTTAGCTTACTAGATAGGTTGACCAATGCTACGATCGATATCATACATTACACCCGATAAACCGTTGGAAGAACATAACACAGCACCCAATAGCCGTACGTTTGAAGGACGGCCAGGTAGAGAAAAGAGTCGAGTAGCCGGCAAGGTACAATGGGACTCCAGACTTTCCAGGGAACTTCTCGCAGTTGTATTGCTCCTCGAACATGACTTCTGCTTTGATGGAGAGATACTCCCTTTGTATCGTCTCATCGTCTGGATTTATGTGGCAAACTTGGGCAGGTGCTCGAACACCAGCCTCCTCATTGCCGCGCATGCAGTAGTATCGAGGTGACTCGGGGAAGAAAGCAGGCCGATACCGAGAACGAGACCAGACAAGTTTCGTAGAGCGAAAGGAACGCGCCATGCAGCATCGCTTTGGCCGATGCAGCCGTTCGGGCCAATGTTGTTTCGAGCGTCGAAGGTAGGCTCGGCGGCGGTACCACCGGTATACGGAATGTGAATGTCAGACGCACAACGTACACCTCGAATGTATTGAGTTCCAAATCCGAGCCAGGAAGATATCAGAATACCAAGCGTAATGGAAAGTTGTTGAAGGACAACTAGAGTACCTATGATTCCAGCAGTCGAGACCTCACTCATATACATTGGCACGATCATCGTTGACATGCCAACAGCAAATCCGGCAATTGCGCAACCTAGATGTGATTGTCAGGTTTGATCACAATCATCGTTCTCCGGAGGGTTCCGTACCCGCAAATGCCATTGGAATGTTCACTGCACCAGCTTGAAGTACAGTGCCAACAGTGAAGATGACGACGGCTACGATGATAGGCCCTTTTGCGAGCAAAGCGATCGGCTACTAGTCTGTTGCCGAGAGAGCCAGACTAAGCACCGAGCAGTAACGTCGATACGAACCATCCCTTGAAAGAACTGTCTGTGTAAATTCTAGGAAGGGATGCGGCGAACGACTCCATGGCCAGCACTCCAGAGACAATACCTTGATCATAACCGAAGAGGAAACCACCGGGGGAAGCAAACTACGCATACTAGTTTAGGTGAAGGCAGAAAGAGAATCATTTCAGCTTACGGCGGATAGACCAAGAAGGTATGGGTTTTGTTTCAACTCCTTGTAAACACCAGCCTTTGGCGTAGCCCCGAAGGCTGAAACATTTTGGACAGAAGATATGTGCGGCCTTCTTTATAGATATGCCAGTGTCGGGCTTGAAGATTTGAGGCCAAAAATAAGCAGATAACCTAGAGGCGGTAGTGCATTACGTTTATATGACCTTACTGTCCATCTCTAAACTTCACGAGTATAATTGGGGTCGAACAGCTTCGGAACACTGCCGTCCGACTCCACGATTCTCCACGCGTCTGCGCCGTTATCCATAGGTGCAATGCGGGTTCCCCGCAAGGTAAAGTTGCCTGATTCAGACAAAGAAATTGGGGCTCCAACATGACTTGTGCTCGGATGGTTGTGGTCCGAACTCCACAACGCGAACGTGATCTTTTAGATCATCGCGCGTCGCACGTAATACCGTAGAACTTTTCGCTTCTTGACAAGTTTGCGGTTCTGAAGCCCGCCTGTAATTTATCTTTTTGCATCTTGTCAAAGCGCCTTTTTATTCTATCCCAAGATAGCCGACGATGGCAGACAACACCAAGGTGGATACCTTCCGTGCAGCCATACTTGATTTGGCCAAGCGTACGGAAGACCTTCTGTCTCGCCAAGCATCCAATCCCAGTCGTCGCGTGCTTGTTGCGCTCGCAGGCGTGCCAGGCGCGGGAAAGTCAACAGTGTCTGATGCGCTCGTCACCGAGCTTGCTGCACGAGGCATCAAAGATGTTGCTGTCGTACCAATTGTAGGAGCCGATCACATTCAACGATGTCGCCTCTCTGACGACCGCTAGGACGGCTTCCACTATACACGGGAAATCTTGTCAACTTTTGACGATGCTGGAGTAGCGTTCAAAAGACGTGGAGCACCGTTCACATTCGATGCGGAAGCGTGCGTAACACTCGTCAAAGCACTCAAAGAAGCTCCCGTTACCAAAGATGGGGAAGCCGACATCTGCATGGCTGCACCCAGCTTCGACCACGCTGCCAAAGATCCCGTACAAGAGGCTATCAAGATCTCCTCTCGTACGCGGCTCGTGATCGTCGAAGGAAACTACACGCTTCTGAAGCAAGACCCATGGGATCAGATTGCAGAAGTTTGTAACCAAAGGTTCGTCAAAATTGTGATTATGACTTGACAGGCAAGCACTAACAATCCGTAGATGGTTTGTCGATGCGCCTGTGGAAACTGTCCGCATTCGCCTAGCACAGCGTCACCTTGCTGCTGGTATCGAGACTTCCATGTCAGCTGCTGTTGCTAGAGCGGAAGAGAACGACATTCCCAATGGCGAGCTCATACGATCCTTGATGGTTTCGCCTGATGTGATTATCGAGAATTGAGCAATTGTTGTCATACCAGCGAATCTCTACCTCAGAAGCCGGACGTTGTAAAATCCCAATCAAAAGAGTTGAATAGCTCGTTAGACTCAACGGACCATGGAAATGTGCTCAAAGCGTCTTTGTCCAGCTCCAGATCTTGCAGCCCGCCTGAGTTTAGGTCGCCATTGGACACGACTTGGTCAAGAATAGCTACGCAACGTGCTGCTAATGAATCTCCGACGAGCCGTTCGCGAAAAGTGGTTCTGGCCAAACGAACGTCGTCATGCCAGGTTGCGGTTCCCTCAGCGCGTGGAAAGCTGATGATACATAACGTAATTACTAGTGCCGCATGGAAGAGAAAGTACCTATAGACTCATAAGCTTAAACGCTCGCCTGGATAATTGGGGTGACATGCTTACGTCGCGTACCAGCCCTCGAGTCTATTCAAATCCTGCATCGCATATTGATGTATCGAGACAACTGTAGAATGCGCGGCTTCGAGACAGATTCGCTTGCAGTCCTCTTGGGTTGACTGCGTGGCTTGGTCTGATATCTGGCCTCGCTCGGAGATCGCTCGTCGCAGCAGAATTTGCCGGAATATGATGATCTTGAGGTTCCAGAATCTCCACCACAGCCGCGATCGTGCGAATGAGTACCATTGGACCGCCGAGCTAGGCAATTGTGAAAGCTGGAAGTATAGGGGAACTGTGTGTGTCCATGCATCCATGGAAGTGTTTAAGGCGAGTGCGGCTTCGGCGGAGAGCCCAGGCTCGGCTAGTAGCTTATTTGAGATGTGGTTTGTCTGCAAGTGGAAACTACTTTGCACTCTTAACGAAGAGTAGATGGTAGGCTCATCAACCTCATTAGGGAGCGTCACGGTTTGGGGCGTAAGCGACTAGTAGGTGTCAGTTCCGCAACGGCTACGTAGGCTTCATTGGGCGGCCAAACCTCATCGTTGATATTTAGTACGGAATGGACATCCATAGTCTCTTGGTCCGGCAACATAACAGCACGACCAAAAGTCGTCGAAGCTCCACTATCGAAGATGTATAGGCCCCACCATACTCTACGTCTTGTCTCGCGCTCGATCAAGGTGATGTTCCAGTGAGGAAGTTCTCTATGAAGGGCTAGACTCAGCGCTGTACGAACGGCGAGACCCAGTAAGTTCCATCCTGTGTTTGGACTATTGCACTTTTGACTGAGGTTGCTCAGAAGTATGAGGGCTTGTACAGACGTCAGGCTGGCGGCTTCGAATACCGACTCTTCCTGGCCCAAGGTCAGGGCTCGGCGGTACAGGTAGTCTTCCAGGCCTATTTGGTCATTATTCAGTGTCCACGCACCAAGTGCTATAATCGCATGAGAAAGCATGTTCCAAGACTTCTTCGAAGGTCGTGGGACTACCTCATGGTATTGAGCACGGAATGTTGCCTCGTGAACAAACGGATAGACAACGTGATAATTGGAAAAGTAGGCGTCCATCAGGCTCGCTGATAGTTGTGTCGTAAGAGCTGCATGCGAGATGTGAGATGACGCTAGCACATTCCGGAAAGAAGCAGATGGAGTCGCCAGACTCTGCTGAGGTCGAGCGACAGACTGATGCAGAAAGCCGGCCCAGTCAAGCAAGCACCGGAGGAATACTACTCCAGAAGTCGAGCCTAGATCTGTTTAGCTCATATGTCTATATGCGAGTGAAGCAACTAACCAAGATAACCTACACCAGTAGGCTCGACCGAAAGGGCGGCCATGCCATCCGTCAACCCATCCACGTTGACGTTTTCTTCTTGCCAGTTGAAGCCATCAACATTGTTTGGCACAGCCTCAGGAAGTGCAGGCTCATGTGTACTTGAGTTAGTACTGCCTTGTGGGCTTGAAGCTACCTCGGGCGTTTGGGACTGTATGACTGATCGTGCAGTACCAGCCATGTTGGAAGATGACAACAAGTCTTCAACATCGACACCGGGTAATAACTGTGCAACCAGCGATTCCAAATTGTGCAGCCGCTTCTCTACGCCCGTCAGATATGCCCTTGTCAAGGGTGATCTGGCGACTTTGCCGCTGTAATGGCAGTGCGACCCACTGTGGGCGCAGGCAGTGCAGATGGGCGCATCTTTCGAACACTTTAATTTCTTCGCGCGGCAGCGATCGCATGAGAGAGCATCTCGTGGTCTTCGGTGCTCCATGCATGGAGCGTCTCTAGTGTGGCAGAGGTGGGGGCAGGATGCGGGTGCAGAAGCATCACAGCCAGTGCAACTCGAGCGCTGATCTATGCCGGCATCGGCCCAAATGGCCGCGCTAAGGTGTACGGACGCGTAAGTATCCAGGACGCGCAAATATCCACCCCACCAAAATTCCTATTGTTAAAGATAAGGCTGTACAACCACCACTAAAAGCTATTATCGCGAGATTTTATAGAGTTGTAGTAATTACATGTATATAATTAATTTAGGCTATCTAAATTTGTGGGGTACCTTAGTAGTGCGGCCATAGCAGGTAGTCTAAGTTAAGATAGCTAGTTTCGCTACCTAAGCTTGTACATAAGATAAATTAATAATAACACGTTTCTAACGCTTCTACTTTTAAAAAGAGCCTTATAAGGCTTTGCACTTACTCTTTTAAAATAATTATATAGCTTTTTTAGCCTTACAGGCTGCCGTTTAAGCCTCTTTTTAAGCTACCTTAGCGGCTTTCTCTTTCTCTTTTACCTTCTTAAGCCTCTCTCTCTTAATACGCTTCTCTTAGGCTATTTAAAGCTTATATAATTAAGCTTATTTTTTTAACTTAAATTTTTTAGCTTTTTGCAGTTATGATTACTAGTATTATTATTCTTTAGCTTAGCAAATCTTCTTAAGTAACTAAAGAATAGCTTTACTATACTAATTTTTATAGTTATTAAGTTAAAGCGTATAGCTTTTTTTTTAGTATCTTTTCTTAATTCTTAAAGTACTCTTTAAGCTATAAATTTCTCTTTTAAGTATACTATTTTAAGCTAAAAAATAATAAAAGCTTTAGTAAAGCTTTTTTACTTTTTTATTATTAAAATCTTTTACTTCTTAGCGTATAATAAACTTAATTTTAAGCTAATTATCTTTATTAAAAATAAATAAAGAGCTTTTATTTAAACTAAAGGCTTCTTACTAAAACTTTTAAAAAATAACTTTAGTATTTAGTAAGTTAATGCTAGTTACTTTAAAAAAGCTTAAAATAGTTTTTTTTTAAAGCTATACTTTAAGCCTTCTAAAAAAGCTTAAAGAAGTCTTTTTTTATTAAAAGAAGAATTTTATAGCTCTAATAAAGAAAGTTTAATAACTTTTTTAAGTAGGCTAACGCTAAAAGCCTAAATATCTTAATATTAAGAGGATAAAGCCTATAGTTAAATAAAAAAAATATACTATAACTAGAATCTTATAGTTGTTGCAATAATCTAGAAAATTTATAGTTATATAAAATAAATAGCTATTAATAAGAAGTAACTAGTAGCTAGTTTAAGTATAGCGTGTAGTATTTCTCTCTTAAAGACCTCTTTAAGCTAAGCTAGGCCTATATCATTATTAGTCTATCTAGAGAGTAATAAGGTAATAAAGACTAAGTACTTATTTAAATTAATAGCTTCTACTTAAGCTAATTTTAAAGCCTTAGTATTTAACTAAAAAATAAAAAATACTAAAAAAAGTATACTATTTAAATAAATACAGGCTAAGACTATAATTTACTCTTTAGAGCTATCTTATAAGCTTAAAATAACTTTTTTTATTTTATATTACTTTTTACTAGAAATCTTTTTTAACCTACTTAAAATTCTAAGTAAGAAGCCCCTTTTATTTATATTAAAAATATAAGAGAGCTATATATTATATTTTTTTATCTTATTATGCAACAGCTTAAAGTATAACTTATACTTAGTTACTAAATTAGCTTTATAACACTTTTAGTTTATAAGTGTCTACTAGCGTAAAATAAAATAAGAAGCGTTCTTACAAAAGAACTTAAAAACCTAGCATTTTAAAATATTTCTACTAAGTAAGAACAACGCAAGATTACGTATTATTAGATATAAAGGTAGTGTACGCCTTTTAGTAAGAGATTTAATATATTATATAAGCTCCTTTTCGCGTTAAGGGTAAAAGAAAAAGTAGGCAAGCGCATATAGCTAGGTTTTGCCTTAGTATTTTTAAGTAAGCGTAGAATAGCTAATGCTATACTTTTTTATAACTTAGCAATAGCTAAAAGATGCGCCTAGTTCGCGCAATTTAATTTCTGCAATTGCCTCCTGAATTAGGTCTATATTAGTAGAGTTATGACGCGTCGAAGGTAGGTAATGTTTTAGTGGGGTGGATATTTGCGCGTCCTGGATACTTACGCGTCCGTGCACCTTACCAAGATGGACGGGCCAACGCTCACTCCACTAAAACAACACCACCACTTCAACACCTAATAACTCCACTAATATAAATTTAATCTAGAAAGCAATTAACAAAATTAATTTGCGCGCACTAGGCGCATCTTTCTTATATACAAAGTTTACAGAAAAGTATAGTGTAGTATAATCTACACTCTCTTAAAGACACTAAGGTGTTTTAACCTTACGCAACCTTAAGTCTTAAAATTAAATAGCTCTCTACCTACAACAAGAGCTAGAGCTCCTATAGTATATTAAATAGCTTACTAGGCAAGGCCTTCTACCTACACAAGCTATAATACAAAATTTCGCTTTATAAATTATTAGAAGAAAGGTTAAAATATACTAAGTTAATTACTTTGTCTACTAGTACCCTAATAGGCTTATTTTAAGATAGATAATAGGCATAAATAATAATTGCTATAAAGCTAATTCTAAGAAAAAGTATAGCTTATACTTTAATCTTCTACGCAAGAAAATTAAGCAGTACTATATTAAGCTGTATTATATATATAATATAGATAAAAAGGGCTTCTTTCTTAGTATTTTAAGAAAATTAAAAAAGATCTTTAGTAAGCTTTTATATAAGTAAAAAA
Source organism: Alternaria gansuensis (assembly GCA_009289805.1). NCBI lineage: Eukaryota > Fungi > Ascomycota > Dothideomycetes > Pleosporales > Pleosporaceae > Alternaria > Alternaria gansuensis. Next base: position 152,331 of record WBOK01000045.1, on the reverse strand, counting down.
AAAGAAGTAATATTTAAAATAGCTTATAAAAGTAGATAACACTCCTAGCTTATATCTATACTAATAGATTCTACCTAGCACCTACTTTTATATATTAATTAACTTTAAAATTAATATAAGATACTTAGTTATAAGCTTTTAATTTTAAAACTTATTAAGTTTAAATTACTTTACTACTTTCTAGCTAAATAAATAATAATATTAGTCTTGCATAGCTTAAATAAGTGTTTAATTATAATACTAAAGTAAAAGCTTAATCTTCTTATTAATTACTTATTCTAGACAGCTATAGATCTAACTTTACTATAGATTTTATTAAGTACTATAATTAAAACAAAATTCTTTTTATAGTTTATTTTTTTTATTTAACTTATACGCTGCAGCTTTTTAATATTGCCTTATTTAAGCCTCTCTTATTAGCTTACTAAGCTAAAATATCTTGGATTTTAAAGAAGAACTAGGGCCTTACTTTAATAAGTAAAAGGGATTTCTTTTACTTTTTTTACTAAGCCTAGTAAGCTTTTTTTAAAGAAATAATAATTTTAAAAGCTTTTAAGGCTATAAGCCTTATACTCTTTAATTTTAAAGTTATATTAAAAAAGTTTAGTATTAAAAGCTTTTTGAGCAATAGTAAGTTTTTAAGCTTAAGTGCCTTAAACTAGAGGAAAGTTAAACGCCTACTACATAAAGTAGTAAAAAATTAAAGTAATAAATAAGCTTAAAGGCTAAGCTAAATTTATTACTAAATTTTAACTTAAAAAACCTTTTTTAAGTATAAATTTAACAGTCTACGTAAGGCTTTAATTAATATAAAGACAAATAAAATATATGGGAAGCTTCTTTTACATTAAGAGCCTAAGAAGTACTAAAGTAGAGCTATAGTCTAGTCTTTAAAAAAAGTAAAAAAGGCACGTAATTGCTAGCAGCTTTAGAAACGCAAGAAAAAGTAAGTATAACACTAAAAAGCTAAAATAAATAGGTATTATAAGAAAATAATGGCTTTGGCCTTTTAAGACAACCTTTTAATGTGACCACACATTTTGTAGACACCTTTTTGGTAAAAAAAGATTTATTGCTAACAATAGGTATCCGGGCTTATGCCCCCTTGTTTAGCATTGCCGGCACGCAATTAGTGTGTCGTTCTAGCATGTTTAGACAGAAACAAAGATACGCGATATTCCTCTAACTAACTGTCTTAACTAATAACTATTTACTAATAACTGCAACTTCTGTTGTCTCTGTTGCTATCCTGGTGTTGCAGTTGCGGCGTTTCTAGCGCCTATACTTAGATGTAAATATACAACAACAGCGTTACTATCTAAGCACAGCTCTCTTATTCTTAAAGGCGACTTATAAAATCCTCTTGCTTGTTAGTTTGTTCTAGCTGCTTAATAGCTGTTTTAACACGCTCTTACTCCTTATAAAGCTACTACAAGGTCTCTCTACTAAGGTTGCATTTACGCAAAAAAAGATTAGTAAAATAACATACTATTACTATACCTAAACTATTAATATACGCAATGTATTTAATAGACTTGCTACTAAACAAGCTTTTTATAACCTTTATTATAACCTTAACATTTATAATACTAGACGCATTAATAAGGTGTTAATAAATAACAAAATTTAACTTTTACGTCTACTTAATTACTATAAAAGCTACTGCTAATAGCTCCTTTTTAACTAACTAAGGAGGCTGCTTAATAAAAGTAAACGTAGGTTTTGTAATCTACTACTATAGCTTCTTATATAGTAACCTAGTAAGGTCTAACTTTACTTAATATAAGCTATTAGTCTTTATATTAAATAAGGAGAAAAATAGTCTAAGTATTATATTATTTGTATACAAGTTGTTTGTATGCAGTACTATGTAGTATAAGAAATTTTAAAAGTAAGAAATAGCAGGCAGAGAGCTTTTATAAAGTATTATAGGCTTCTGCTATAGTAACGTACGTGTCCTTACTCTCTTTTACCTCTGTAGAGGGCAGCTGCTTTTTACTTTTTTAGAAAACCTATTTTGACTACAACAACAACCACCACCTTTAATACCTTAAAAATAAATAAGAAAATAAAGTAGGTAAAAAGAAGAAAAAAGAAAATAAAGCAATAAGTAAAGGCTGTAGCTTAATTAGTAAAAGAGAAAAAGAAAGCTAAAAGAGCTGCTAAACAGGCCTTTAAGGCAGCTGCTTATAGAGCTATAAAACAACTCTAACAATCTATAAAAACTTTTTAAAAGAGTAAAAAGAGTAGCTTTAAGGCTCTTAAAAAGGCTACTTAAAAAAAAAGCCTATCGCAAGCTCTATAAGTAGTAGAGAGCCTTAAGGTAGTGTTACAGCTTAACTAGCGTCTACCTTGCGCACAGGGCGCGCAATTAGAACTCTAACTTAATTTCTATAGCTATATATATTATTTAAGCCCTCTAGATCTTACTACTAAAAAATCTTGTGATAGTAGCTATTGTGTGAGGCTCTACAGCCTTAAGTTTGGTGGTGGTTTTGGTGTTTAAAACTGCGCGTTGGCCCGTCCTGCGCGTTGGCCCGTCCACCTCGGTACCGAGGTAGACGGTTATAGCGGCCACTACTATTATAAAGTGCCACCTAAACACTAAAACTACTACTATACTTGAGGCTGTAGAGCCTTACACAATAGCTATTATCACAAGATTTTTTAGTAGTGAGATCTATAGGGCTTAAATAATATATATAGTTATAGAAATTAAGTTAGAGTTTTAATCGCGCGCCCTATACGTAAGGTAGTTACTAGTTAAGCTGTAACACTACCTTAAGGCTCTCTACTACTTATAAAGCTTATAATAAGCCTTTTTTTTTAAGTAATCTTTTTAAGAGCTTTAAAGCTGCTCTTTTTACTCTTTTAAAAGTTTTTATAAATTGTTAGAGTTGTTTTATAGCTCTACAAGCAGCTGCCTTAAAGGCCTATTTAGTAGCTCTTTTAGCTTTTTTCTTTTCTCTTACTAATTAAGCTGTAGCCCTTACTTGTTACTTTATTTCCTTTTTTTTTTGCCTTTACTTACCTTATCTTCTTACAATACTTATTTATTTTAGCTTTTTAGTATTATACTTACTCTTCCTTACGCTTTTAGAGTTGTTAGTAATTATATACCTTTTTTACTTTTTTTAAAGACTAGACTATAGCTCTACTTTAGTACTCCTTAGGCTCCTAGAGTAGAAAAGGTCCACCTTATTTTTTATATATTTTTTTATTAGTTAAAGCCTTGTGTAGGCCTTTAACTTTATACTTAAAGAGAGTCTTTTAAGTTAAAACTTAGTAATAAACTAAGCTTAGCCTTTAAGCTTATTTATTACTTTAATTTTTTACTACTTTGTATAGTAGGCGTTTAACTTTTTTTTAGTTTAAGGCACTTAAGCTAAAAGACTTACTAATACTACTTAAAAAGCTTTTAATATTAAATCCTTTTAATATAACTTTAAAATTAAAAAGTAAGAGGCTTATAGCCTTAAATGCTTTTAAAATTATTATTTTTTTTAAAAAAGGCCTACTAAGCTTAGAAAAAAAAGTAAAAGAAATTCTTTTTACTTATTTAAGTAAAGCTCTAGTTCCTCTCTAGAAATCTAGATATTTTAGCTTAGTAAGCTAATAAAAGAGGCTTAAACAAGGCAATATTAAAAAGCTGCAGTGTATAAGTTAAATAAAAAAAATAAACTAAAAAAAAAATCTTATTTTAATTATAGTACTTAATAAAGTTTATAGTAAAGTAAAATCTATAGTTATCTAAAATAAGTAATTAATAAGAAGATTAAGCTTTTACTTTAGTATTATAATTAAACACCTATTTAAGCTATATAAGGCTAATATTATTGTTTATCTAGCTAGAAAGTAATAAGATAATTTAAACTTAATAAGTTTTAAAATTAAAAGCTTATAACTAAGTGTTTTATATTAATCTTAAGGTTAATTAATATATAAGGGTAGGCGTTAGGTAAGATCCATTAGCATAGATGTAGGCTAGGAGTATTATCTACTTTTATAAGCTATTCTAAATAATACTTTTTTTTTCTTTACTTATATAAAAGCCTACTAAAGATCTTCTTTAATTTTCTTAGAATACTAAGAAGGAAGCCCTTTTTATTTATATTATATATATAACGCACTTTAATATAGTACTACTTAATTTTCTTGCGTAGGAGATTAAAGTATAGGCTGTACTTCTTTTTAGAATTATCCTTATAGTAATTATTATTTATACCTGTTGTCTATCTTAAAATAAGCTTATTAGAGTACTAGTAGATAAAGTAATTAACTTAGTGTACTTTAACCTCTCTTTACGCAATCTGTAAAGCAAAATTTTATATTATAGCTTAGGTAGGTGCAAGGCCTTGCATAGTAAGTTACTTAATATATTATAGGAGCTTCTGCTCTTGTTATAAGTAAATAGCTTCGCGGTTCTTGTAGTAGGTAGCGCGCGAAGTTAAGAGGCCTTAGTGTCTTTTTAATAGCGCTACGCGGCTACAACTGTACTTTTTTGCAATTTAGTAATAGCTAAATTGTTCTCTAGGTTCGCGCGATTTGATTGCTGCAATCGCAGCCTTAATCAGAGTCATATTAGTAGAGTTATCGCGTGTTGAAGTTAAGGTGCTGTTTTGTTGGGGTGGCACTGTATGATGGTGGTGGCCGCTATGACCGTCCACCTCGGTATGCATACATGAGCTCGCGACGCCGCGGCTCCTAAACAACTGATTATCGGCTTCTTTCGCGCCAAGCTCCACGGCATTTCACTAACCCCAAAGCGCGATTCAAGATTAACGAGTTCGTTCGTATTGTTACGAGATTCGCGTTGTTAACGCTGCATGTGCCGAATCCTCTCATCCTCTTCGCGACCAACTTATTGCACTTCGATCGGGCGGCTTACCATGATGCTGTTGTTGCAGCACTTACAGCCACATCTTATAACTAACAGCCTAACTTTTTCTCCTCCCCTACTAGGCTGCACCCCCTGTAAATTGGCTAAAATACTCTCTATACCCCCCTATTTGTCTTTTTTAACTCCTTACACTTTATTACAGCCTGTAGCCCTTGCTGTTATTGTTGTAAGTTAACACTTTCTGTCTATGTACCCTAACTTTCTTATTAATACAGGCGCTTTGTCCTACTTACAGCCTTACAATGTTCTAGTTTATAGTTACAGTCTTTCTTGTTTTTAGTTTTCTCTTCCTATTTTTAGTTTTGTCTCCTCCTTTTTAGTCTTCTTACACCTAAAACTATGCTTTTACAACAGAACTATTTCCTGTTACAATAAACTTTTACAGCTATTTATAGTTAGCTATTATTATTAATTTTTTATAAGACCTGTAAGTTAAACTAAAAAGCTAAAAACTTTATATTAAATAAACAAGGCGTACTGTATAAGCCTTACAAGGACTGTAAAGTTGTATATATATATAGTGTTTTTTTATAGTTGCTAATAAGTTAATAAGACTGTAAGAGCTAGGCGCTGCTAACTACTTTTTATAACTTTAATTAATAATTGTTCTACTTAGCGCGCTTATATATAGTCTCTTCTTTAACTACTGCTAATTAAAAGCGTCTGTAACGCACTATTACACATACTACTAGTCTATAATTCTTTTCTTTTTTTTATATCTACTAATTACAAAGATAACTTTGCAGATAATCTATCTAAATTAAGTAATTATAGAAATAACTGGCTTCGGCCTTTTAAGACAAACTTTTAATGTAACTACACATTTTGTAAACACCTTTTTAGCAAAAAAAGATTTATTGCTAACAACAGGTATTCGGGCTTATGCCCCCTTGTTTAGCATTACTAGCACGCAATTAGTGTGTCGCATGTTTAGACAGAAATAAAGATACGCAATATTCCTTTAACTAACTATCTTAACTAATAACTATTTACTAATAACTATAACTTCTATTGTCTTTGTTGCTATCCCGGCAGTGTTGCAGTCGCGGTGTTTCTAGCGCCTATACTTAGATGTAAACATACGACAACAGCGTTACTATTTAAGTACAGCTTTTTTATTTCTAAAGGCAACTTACAAAATTCTCTTACTTGTTAGTTTATTTTAGCTACTTAATAGCTGTTTTAACACGCTCTTGCTTCTTATAAAGCTACTATAAAGTCTTTCTACTAAAGTTATATTTACGCAAGAAAAAATTAGTAAAATAACATACTATTACTATACTTAAACTATTAATATGCGCAACGTTTTTAATAGACTTGCTACTAAATAAGCTTTTTACAACTTTTATTATAACTTTAACATTTATAATACTAAACGCATTAATAAAGTATTAATAAATAATAAAATTTAACTTTTACGTCTACCTAATTACTATAGAAGCTACTACTAACAGCTTTTCTTTAACTAACTAAGAAGGCTGCTTAATAAAAGTAAACATAGGCTTTGTAATTTACTACTATAGCTTTTTATATAGTAACCTAGTAAAGTTTAATTTTACTTAATATAAGCTATTAGTCTTTATGTTAAACATGAAGAAAAATAGTCTAAGCATTATATTGTTTATATACAAGTTATTTATATGTAGTACTATGTAGTGTAGGAAATCTTAAAGGTAAGAAGTAGTAAGTAGAAAGCTTTTATAAAGTATTGCAGGCTCTTGCTGTAGTAACGTACGTGTTCTTACCCTCCTCTACCTCTACCTCTATCGCAATCTTGTTGCCAGCTATAGGCTGGCAATTGCTGTTAAACACGTTTTAATTAGTGTTGTTTTTTAGTACTTTTAGTAAATCTAATTTTGCTTAGTAGTCTAAGCTTTTCTGCTCTAAGCGCTTAGCGCGTAGACCTTATCTACTTACTGTTTAAATTTCGTTAACTATACATAATCTTTTTTTAACTTTTGCGACTAATTAGTAGAGGGCAGCTGCTTTTTACTTTTTTAGAAAACTTATTTTGACTACAACAACAACCACCACCTTTGATACCTTAAAAATAAATAGAAATAACTTTAATAATAATTACCTAAATTAGTCCTTGCAGGTTTAGAACAGGACTAACTATCTTCTTTTATAGGACCTAACTACTAGAATTTAGGTTTTTTTAGTTTTTAGTACTTTTATCATAACACAAAGCACTAAAATATTAATTATAAGTTTATATTTACTGAAAAAAACCTAAAATTCTTGTCTTACTATTAAAAAAGACGCGTTTAACTTTTAGATTTTTATACGCTACTTTATTACTTATATTAATTACTTTATAGCTTTATACTTAAGGCTAAGGCGTTCTATAAAAACCTCTATACTTATAATGTAGTTTTTTTACTTACGTCACTAGACTATACTTAAATAGATTATAGTGCTTGCAGTCTAAGTGTTTAAGTTTTTTAAGTTTATAGCGCCTTTTATTACTAATTTAGTTTATTAGAGAAGCTTTAGAACAGACTTCTAACTTAGGCTTAGCTGTATTATTACAATCTGCAATACTCTGCTTTAATTTAGCAGTAGCGTAATCTGCATTTACAACTTAATAGTACATAAGGCTTTACTACTATGCTGTATAAAGTTAATCATAACTATATTGCTATTTACTAGATAGCTAGAGAGCGTTTATAAAATACTTCTTTTAATACTTAAGTTATATTAATAACTAGGCTTACTGTTGCGTTAGAAACAGGCCTAGATTACTGGTAAGAGAACGTACTAACTATTAATAAGGTTAGTTTAATTATTTTAGATACTGCTACACATAAAATAAGTTAATTTATTATACTTATTTTTTGTAAGTTAAACGCTTTGTTTAAAATTCCTGCCTTTTACCTATTTTATATACTATTAAGTTACGTACTTATATTTCTATATAGGGGGCAAAGATAGTTTACTAGTATATAGCTCTGTAATTAGGGTAACAGACAAAAATAGGACAAATGAACACAACAAGCTTACTATTAGTACAACTTTTTTCTACGTTTTAGCTAGACTACTGTCCTATTTCTGTATTATAGGCTGTTTTAGCAGTAGTTAGTTAATATATAAGCTTTTCTTAACTAGTTGCGCCTTAAGTAGATCTAGAACAACTAGTTTACTTTCTGTTTTATATAGTAGTGTTGTGGATACGCTTACTACTAATAGAGCTAAAAAAGTTATTGTTAAGCATTATGTTATTTTACTGTCCTCCTTTTTTAGTAGTTCTAGGTTTGTAAGCTAGTGCTATTAATACTCTATAGTAATTGTACGCTGTTATAGTTATTTTACGCTCTTTATTACGTTTAATACAAGTAGATTTTAGCTAGAAGTTAGCTATAAGCTTTGTTATAGAGAGACTAGGCTAAATTAACTTAACCTTGCTTACTGTGCTTTTTATTTAAAGTTTTAACAGCTGCTCTGCAACATTAAATCTAGCTTTTTTAGTCTATATCTAGGGCACGTTTATATAATTAAGTACTAGAAACAGGGTCTACTATATATACACTTATTGCTTTTTTTGCTTATAGAGACATACAAAGCGTTTACAAACGCTAATTATATCAACTTTTTTATTTTAGCTAAAATTCTATTACTAAAAGAAGACTTTATAGCTGTACTTAAAGCTATTATAAAGAAATATATAATTTATAGGCCTTATAGAGAATACAACCTTACTGCGCTCTATATACAACAGCAGCTTAATAGTATATTTTTAGTCTACTTAAAGAAGTTTCTAAAGGCGTACTGCCTTAGTACAGTTGTACGTAAAAATAGTTATCTAGAATATAGGCACTATAACAATAGCTAGACACTTATAATACGTGCTTATAGAAAATATATGCAACTTAATAATAGCTAAGTAGTTCTGTATAACTTAGCGCTTCTTTAAAAGTACGCTACGCATATAAATATAAAGGTTTACAGAACTATTTACACTATTAAGTACGTCTATAAGTACATTTACAAGGGTATAGACAAAGTTGTCTTAAATATTTTAAAGTAAGATAAGGAGTAGCAGTATTTTACAAGTTGTTATATTAGTTCTTCTAAAGCTGTATAGCGCGTACTAGAGTTTTTAGTATATAAGAAGTTTCTTATAGTAGTACTTTTAGCTGTACATTTTCTTAATTAGCAAAGTATTATATTTATAGAAAAAGCAAGTTGCAAAGATCTAGAGTAGTGCTTATAATAGTTAGTTACTATACTTACAGCATTCTTTTAGTACAATTTAGAAAATATTTATAGCTGCTCTCTCTTATATTAGGACTTTCTAGGCGGTTTTATTTAAAATAGTACTAATAAGATGTAGACGCTGCGTTAGCAAAGTACTATAATTAGCTGTATATACTTTTATAGTCTATTATAAAGGAAGCAATACTATTTGCAGCTACTATTAATAGTTGTTAAGAGTCTAACTAGTTTTAAGCATGTCTGTACGTACTAGATAGTCTTCTATTTTATGTTTTAGGCTGCTACTACTGCTTATAATCTACTATTATATAATAGAGACTAGATTAACTGCTTTATAAAGGCTGCTGTTTTTGCTATAAATTAGGCGTTATAGTTATTGTTTATTAGTGCTCTTCTAAATAGGCCTGTTATAGACTTACCTGCAGTCTAAACAGCTTTTTGCAAGTATATATATAATAATTTACAGGCTTGCGCTGCAGCTCTAAATATTGTTTTTACTACTAACGCGCACTTAGACTATAGGCTATACTTATTAAACAGTCTGTTACTAGAGTTTAGAAAGCATACGTTAAATTTTGAGCTACCTAGCTGCAAGTTTAACTAGAGTAATTAGTTTATAAACCCTTTTATTACTACTAAAATAGACTACAACTCTGTTGCACAGGACATAAAGTTTTACAACTTTTATAATAGACTTAACAATAATTAAATATAGGTTTTTACAGCTATAATAGATACAATTATATTTATTTTGTAAACTGCCTATTTTTTATATATAAGGCCTTACTAGGACAAGAAAGACGTATTTGTAGTGCTATATATGTGTTTATTATTATGTATAAGGCTAAATTGTACTCTGCGTTGCCTTTTCTAGTATTATAGCTACTTTATTACCTAGCAGTTGTACTACACATTCCTATTTTTAAATCCTACTCGATATGTATAATAAGTTCATATGTTTAGTATCTCTAAATTTAGAACTTAGGCAGCTACTAAAGAAGGTAGTTCTTATTATTTAAGATAAAGTTCTTATGCAGCACTATAACTACTTTAAATCTATTAACTATATATTACGCAATATCTATAGCTCTAACTATTTTTTTAAAGGGCTTCTGTTTATTGCTAGTAGAAACTAGGCCTAACTACTTCTCGTTATTTAGCATAGGTAACAGCCTGCTATTATAAATGCGTGTCTGTAATAGTTTTATATATAGCCTTAATTTACTATATATTACCTCTGTTAAAATATGCAAGTGCTTTCTAGTCTTAAAAACACTTATTTTGCTAAGTAGTTACGCACGCTGACAGCCCTACAAATAGATAGTATAGTTTTAGTACTAAACTATATAACTACTTTCTTTATAGTAGATCCTTTTCTAAGTTATATATATTCTACCTCTCTTTTTACAGCTGCTGCTATAAACTACTAGGCGCTAGTTAAAATGTGCTATTTTAGCTATACAAAACAATTCTGTTGCAGCAATTAACGCTACTATACTAAATACTTTTCTAAGTAAGGCTAGGAAGCTCCTTGCAGTATATTTAGCTTAAGTTAAAAATAATATAGCATAAAATATACTGCCTACTAAAGTGCTATAGTCTTTTAAGCTACCTAGCTTTCTGCCTTTACAACTATTACTAAAACTTAAAGCTTTAATTATACTATTACGCAATTAATATCTTAAGTAGGGTCTTTATAATAGTACACGTCTAACAGTTTTACGTATAAGTTCTTAAATTATTAAAGCACGTATTATAATAGAGAAGTTTGTAGGTTAGTTACATCTTATTCTCTAAAGAAAGCTTACTTTTTTAGAAAGTAAGTTGCTATATACTATATTTTAGCTCTAGTTTCTAGTCTGTCTTTTATTTGCAATTACTATAAATAAGTTACAAAGTTAGTCTCTATTTACTATAAGTATTAATTTTTAACATTTAGTCTTTACATATAGTTAGTTATATATTACTATATTACATGTAACAACTGTTGCAGGCCTTTTAGTCCTTTTACTATCTTTCTCTAGTATTTAGCGCTCTACTTAGATAGTCTAAAATATTATATATTTAGAGGTCTTACTTACGTAAGTAAGATATAAAGATTTTTGTCCTTACTTACTAATTAGGTTAGCGCAACCTATGTTATTTTATTATATTTCCTAATTTAGAACATAAACTTAACTAATTTGCTTTTAATAACGCTGTAACTTACTTTTACTTTAACTTTTTAAACATTTCTAGCGCTAAGGCCTTAGCACTAGCACAGTATATAAGCATCTCTTTTTTTCTAAAACTTCTGTCTTTCTTACTCCCTACTCCTCTTACCTACCTACTAAGTAAGTTATTTATTTTACAGACTCTTTACAGGCCTTTTATAGGCTATATAAGTTTATTTTATTAATATATTCAAGTAGATTTTGCCCTATAATCTTTAACTTTGCTTATTTTACTATCTTACACAACTACTTTTAGTGCTCTGCTTAGTAAAAATGTCTAATTTAGAAAACTGCAATAATACTTTTAAGTTTAAGCTTAATACTAAAAATGCTTTTAAAAGCTTAAAAAACAGTTTTAAAAATTTTAATATAGGCAAAAACAACTTTGCAAATTTGCTAAACAAAATTGTAAATAACTCTAACAGCTCTTATATAACCTAAAAAACTCTCTTTATTCTACTTTCTAAGCTTGCTTTTAGCATAGTGCTGCTTAAAAAAGTGTTTAAACAGAATACTAGCAACATTTATAAGCTCTATACTATAAAAACTTAGTATTAGCTAAAGTTCTATAATCCTGCTAAATTTAATACTTTTAAGATTAACAGTATGTATTTATTTATATATTTAGTTTATTTTTACTAACTTTACAACTATAGCTTGCTCTAGAAACATAAAATTAGGTCTAATTTAGGTTAAGAGCAACTATAATAAGCTTTTTTACAACTTTTATATAAATAATTTTAGTTATTTTACAAAGTATAATTTAAGTAAAAGTGTTGCTTATAGTACTTGTAGTATTTATTACTAAGGCAGTGTAAATACTTGCTATTAAGTTTATAGTATATATTTTCTTTTTACAAGCTTATAGCTTGCTTTTATAAGCACCTACTAACTATTTTATAGCTAATGCTTTTAAGTTTAAAGATAAGTTTAGGGGGATAAAAAATAGCTAAGTTTAATATCTAAAACGCCTATTAAGCGCTGCTGTAAACAAAATATAGTTTTTTTTTTTAAATAATAACAATAATATTATGCCTTTTAAAAAGAAGGCCTATATATCTGTAAAGGGCCTAAAGCTTATTTCTACTAGTTATCTACATAATCTTTATAACTATAATAGTATACTTAGTTTTGCCTTAGTTAAACCTGCTAATTTTTTAGAATATTAGTTTACAGCCTATACTACTTATTTTCTAGTTTTGTTAACAATTTTATAGTTTTCTTTATAGCCTTTTAAGAAATCTAGGATAAGCTGTAAAAGGCTATAAACACGTTATAGAACGTAGAGCGTATAGTTTATAATATTTGTAAGGCCGTTTTGTATAGCCGCAAGTAATAGGTCTACATATTTTAGGGACTAATACAGTATTTACAAATAGAATAAGTTTATAATACTTACTTAGAATTTACTTTCTAGAGCTTTGTTTTCGCCCTTTACAGGGTTGTAGGGCCGTTTTTAGCCTTATAATAGGAGTTTACTTACTGTAAACGTGCTTTAATTTAAGTGATGCCTAGGTGATTTTCGCTTACTAACAACAAAGAAAAACTTTTACTGGCCAATCACCTGGCATCATAACTGGGAGCATTTTGCAACGGAAGCACAGTTCGTTGTCTACGAGCTGTATCTCCATGTTGATGACGTCTGCTTCTAGCAGTTCCGCTGATCGCTGACACTCTGATCATCTCAAAGGTTCGCCATCCATAACCTCTTTGCTGCCACAAACCAACGAGTTTGTCTTGAACATGCCACCGAACAATGTATTTGCCACCGTGGCAGTTGTGGAGTGAGAGGTATTGTCGCTGCTGGTCTTTGTTTAGTGCCTTCAAATCCTGTGCAAGTCGATTCTCCAGTACCGCATCAGCCATGTTGTCGGGTATCACGGCCAACGGCTTCTCGCAGAGGACAAGGGTGCCTTCGCGCATGTCTGTGCGAGCTATCAAGCCTCTTTCTCTGTCAGGAATTCTTCGAGTCTCGTAGAGTGGGGAACTCATCGTGTTGGTAGAGCGATCAGCTGAGCTGATTGAAGCCGTTGAGTATGTTTCCCTGCAGGCGCCGAGGTGGTACTCCTCCTATCGGTTAGCACGCTCTTGTCTTGCTTTGATGACACCTTTAGGGCGTACCTTGTGTTGTTAACGGCGAAGCATTGGCGTCTTATATGAAACAAATTGCTCAAAGTTACTTGAGAAGATACAGATGACAAGTGAGAAAGCTCTTAAATAAGACCAGAGAGGGAACCATAATGTCATCATGCAACCAAGCCGCTTTCATACCGCTCGGAAGCGGTCCTTTACTCTCTCACCCAAGAATGTGTCGCTTGGAAATGTGCGAGCTGTCGCTATGAAGTGAATGTCAGCACCAAGGTACGGCAACACGTTGCTGTCGAATTACTCGGTCTGATAGCCTTAAGCAGTTGTACTTCCCAAACATCTTGTTTACGCTATATATAGCTGTAAGTCTAGATAGAACTCTCGCTATATTGAAGTGGTTGCCTTGGAAATGCGGGCTGTGTGCCTCGTCCTGGTCATCAATTACCTTGTATACATCTCTCGCTCTTTCGAGTGCGTAAATCAACCCGATTGCGACCGCCAAAGCCAATCTTCGAACTCATCTCCGTTCAAACCTTTAGGAACCGCACTCTTTCTCGTCCTCCATCTATTGGACGCTCCAAAGTTGCGATGTGTGTCTGGGTTTGCGCGAAAGTCTTTCATCCTCCGTGTCTCCGGACTATCCTCTCCTTCGCAAATGATCCGGGCCTCGTACGCTCTTCCTGCAAAGACACTCGCTCGGGCTTGATCGCTGTGTGTAATTGCGATCTGAAACGCGTCGTAATAGTGCCTTGCTTCTAACACAATGGCGCAACCTTTGAATTCCTCGTCCAGGATGCGCAACATTTCTCGACAGTCTGCTAAAGCTTTGGCCTAAACGACACGAACAGAAGTCAGCAAGTTTGTACAAATGTAAACTGACCGTCACGCTTAGACTGTTGCTATCCTAGGAGGCTACACATACTACTACGAGTTAGCGAAGCGTTTACAAGAGCGCATGTAGTCAGGAGCATAGTACCTGGTGTGTTCATGACGCGGCTCGGGTCACCGATTGATTCATCAAGTCGCTCTATGCGAATCCGGCGAGCATCACTCTCTTCCCGTTCCGAATGTGGGAGCGAGCAAAGACTGCAGTCGCAATCAAACCCAAACGAGCCTCTCAGCTGAGCGCGTCGCGCCTCATAAGCCTCAGGCTTGCCGTAATCAGTTGTGATCTCCTCTCCCGCCTTGATATCCCGAATGGCGTGTATCGTCTCACTGCTTGTCATGTCATTCCAGCTATGGTGCGAGTTGGGCTCGCAAGAGTGGTTGATCAAACAGATAGTCGGGTACACTGCGCCAATTACCGATTTTGGCCCGCAAGGTAGAGCATTCGTCTTGAAAATACCGGAGAAGACATTACCCCCAGGGAAGTTGTTGTGAAGGCCAAGGTACTGGCGCTGCTGGTCTTTGGAGAGAGCTTTCACCCTCATTATGACGGCATGATCAACTCCATTAGCCGTGGACGCTAGTGTGAACAATGGCTTCTCACACAGGATTCGAGTTCCCTTCGGTATATCCGCGGAAGCCACAACGCCATTTCCTTTTCCTGGTAGCGACTGCGTTTCGTAGAGCGGCGACTTTGGTTGTTTCGCCTGGGACGAAGGCGTTTTGAGTGACATGTCTAATGAAAGTGACTAACAAGTTGATAAGTATGAGTAGAAGGGTAGAGAGCGGATGTCACTTACAGTCAAGCTAATTCTGTTCCTGCGGCGGGACTTAACAAGTGAAAGTAATGAGACCTAGAACGATCGAGATGTGTCGCAGGTGCGAAATAGATTGTGCTGGTCGTTTATTAAGTAGAGGGGCTTGCAAGCAAGTTGATCCTTCGCAAGCTAGGCGAGCTTGCTCTTATGCTTGTGTCCTCGTGTGAATGGCTATCTGCACACTACCGTGTAACCTCAACAGTGCGGCCTAGATATTGGTTGCTGCACCGAGGAGGCGCATTCGCGACAATGCAATGCATCCTCCCACGCGAATGTTCAAATAGGCAGCAAACAACAAATCGCTGTGAGCCACTGCTTTATGTGTAGGTTCGCGTTTGTCGCAGATCCGGTAGCAAAGAAGTCAAGTGGGTTCGTGATGATTACGTAGTTATCGTTATATGCATAAATGAAGAATAAACATGATCTTGAATCCTGCACCTTATGGATGTACACAGGATGCTCTGCATCTGCCGACCACGAAAAGCCTTGGCGAACTGCTGCGACGTTAAACCGCGAGCTCACATTCACAAGAGGAGCGATTGCGGATATTTAGAATTACTAATTTGGCTTTGCGATTTCAAGCCGCAAGCTCTTCGGGCCACGCTCAATTCCCAACTGGGGCACTATTTCCATCGACAGGCGACCTTCTGACGTAATGGCAAACGCAGGACCGTGGGATCCGTCGAGAGTAGCAGTACCTGCTCAAAGATGCTGCCATTCTGCCAGACAAGATAAGATTTTGGGTTGGGCCATCATTCGGAAGGCTCAGTAAGTGCACTGTCTCTTCTTGGAAAGTGCAGTGGGCATTTTAGTCTCGAGCCTGGTTCTGTCAAAATACCAACGAGCTTCTCTCACTCTTCCGACTCAAATCCCGAAACTCTTATTCCCTGGAATACTCATTGTCCGAGCCTTACCACCATTGGCCGCGCCCTACTCCTCTTACTACAATACTCTTACGTCCATCACCCTTGCCTTCTCCCCACCTCGACTGCTTCTCAATCTACTCCATCAAGGTGAAATCAACTAGAAAAACACCACGATGTTCATCAAGGCCATCCTCATCGCTACGGCGCTCCTATCGTTGACCACTCATGTCGTCGCCCAGGTGATGGCACCAGATTTCACACCCGGCCGCTGTTCTTTTGACGCCGTCGTCTCTCAGGATTGCGACAACAACCAGATCACCACGTTCCTTGATGTCTCACCTGTCTATGATGGCGCTGGCAACCAGTTCATGGAGCAAACCGACGTGATTGATTTGACTGATGGACAGACGATAACTAGCGTGGTTGTCGGAAAAGAGCTGAAGATTGGATTTGAGAGGGATAGTGTGTGGTGTAAGTACTACTATTGCGAGTACACTGAGGAATCAAAACAGTACTGACGCGATATGTTCGGAGGCAGAGGGTATTCTGAAGGTACCTTTATCACGGGGTTTGAGGCTGCTTACCTGCTCCTGTTCAAGGCGTGTGTTTCTTCTCCTCCAATAGTATGCTAGAGAGAGCTGTGACCGGACGGCATGTCAATGAGAATGGCAATAACAGATGTCTTGCGAAGACAGATGGCGTCACCCCGCAAGGCAAAAGAGATGGCGGCGCGCATGACGAGCGGATCACATGGCGCGAGCAGCAGGTAGACGTGGGCATGCGGACGGATTGCTGGCCCCTACCGGTAACGTAAGCAGCAGGCTACTCGGCTGCCCGGACGCGTTCCCCAGTGGTTTCTCCAGAGGCACTCGGCACTCGAGCACATCCGCGACTGTTACGTGGTGTTTAGGCGCAGGATTGGAGCAGCAGAGGCGCCATTCCCCGCTCGTGACCCGCCTCCCGTCGGCAGGCCAAAAGTCGACGGGAACAAACAGCACCAGTGCGCGCAGCCATACACGCCCACCTTCCTGTGCGCGTTACCGCTGCGCAAAGACGAGGGCACACTGCATGCAGGTACCGTGTCGCTGCATCGAGGTGCCTCGGCGGCATTCCAGCGGCCCCAGCCCTTATCAGAGCCAAAGCCCGCCAGCTCTCAGCCGTCGCAAGCCGACCGCAATCCACCACCACCATGTCGACGGCGGGCTCCAATGCTTCTCCACCGCCGCGGACACTGAATGCCCAGCACACACGCACATACCAGGCCTGCATCCCGTGCCGGCGCCGCAAAGTGCGATGCGGTACGTCCAAGGCTGTACCGAGCTTGCTGAGCAATTGCTGATAGGCGCCACTTGTGCCGTTAGATCTTGGCCCGGTAGACAACCCACACGATCCTCCTTGCGTGCGATGCAGAAGGGAGAGCAAGGAATGCTTCTTCTCTGCCACGCGCAGGAAGCGAAAGGCTGACGGCGAGGACGACTATGACGAGGTGGACGACTACGAGGTGCGCAATGGCAGGAAGCGCCAGCGCTCGGATGGCCTACCAGAGCCTCTGGCGATAACGACGGCGAACAATGCCGCCTACGTATCCCACCCTCTGACTCCCGGCGGCTCCGTCGGACGGTACGAACCGCTGCGACGACCAAACACGTCGGGCGGCCACCAGCCCGCGCCCAACGACGAAGAAGACCAGAAAGTGAACAACGAGACAGTCGCGACACTCCAGGCGGGCGAGGTCTACAGCGGACACGATGCGCTGAACTTGCTGTTCGAAGCGGCTGGCATGGACAGTCACCAGCGCACGGGAAGCAGTTCGAGTCTCCAGCGACCGACTCTGGGCAGCACGCCAGGCTCGCAGACCAACTTCGCAAGCCCCCGCGCCAACATATCTCAGCATGCGCGCGCCAATTCGCGGGCTACCGTCGAGCCATCGGTAGACCCGGCTATACAGCAGCCTATGCTACCCGATCCTCCCAACGAAGCTGCCTTTGCTGATGCTGTGAGAGCCTGGTCCAAGTTCCGCTTTGTTCGCGCAGGATGGCTCACTGCCAAGGAAGCAATCGCCTACATTGACTATTTCTACACATTCTTATCGCCGCTTACACCAATTGTCGTACCCGACTATCGCGATCATGCCTTTCACGCAAAGCTGCTCAAGGAGGAGCCGATGCTAGTCATTACGCTCTTGACCATCTCAGCCAGGTATTCACAACCCAGCGGATCGAGCGGCGTGGGCGCCACATCTAGGTCATATCTCATCCACGAGAAGCTATGGAAGTACCTGCAGGGCATGATAGACCGCATGATCTTCGGACAGGAGCAGTTCGGCGGCGGCTTCTGTGGCGCAGGCCAGCAGCCTGGCTCAGATGTGAACCCTCTATCGCGAAAGGGCCTTCGTACGCTTGGCACAGTCGAAAGTCTGATGCTGCTTACTGAGTGGCATCCTCGCGCTCTACACTTCCCTCCTGGCGATGACGACGATGAGCTCGTTCTACCGGACGACCCGTACGAGGCAGGACCGAAAGCTGACATGTACAAAGGCATGGGCGACAAGCGCATCGACAGTTGGCTAGAACCATGCTGGCGCAGTGATCGCATGTGCTGGATGCTGCTGGGTAACGCCATGACGCTCGCTTTCGAGATTGGTGTCTTCGATGAGACGAACGAAACCGAGTTCGAGGAGGCCAACCAGCATCTCTCGCATGCGACTGTAAAGGCCTACTACCGCCGGAAGAACCATCTCCGCGACTTGCTCATCATCTACGTCACGCAGACCAGTGGTAGACTAGGTTTAACCTCTATGCTACCCAAGCTTGAGCGTGACGAGAACCTAGTAGGCGGCGCCTCACCGCTCGAGCTCTACAAGGAGCGCATCAGTCGCATCAAGGCCCCTCCAGCACAGTTTGGCATGCGGTCAGACGGCCAGCGACTTCCGCTCGAGTCTATCGCCACCCAGGAGCGTCATGCTGTACAAGATCTTGTGCTCGACTTCTGGGCTCGCATCGCCAAGATCATGGAGATGGGCAACCTGAAGCTGTTCTCTAATCGACGGAAGACAAGAGAACTGCTCAAGACGGGGGGTTACGAGGAGATGCTGAAGTTTTTCCAAGGTCCACTGGTGGAATGGAGGAAGTGCTTCGACCGAGCACCTCAAGGTAAGATTATTTCTGCGCTACGCTTCACGTACTTTGTCTAACAACTCTTAGTTCCGGCGCAACTCCGTCATGTTCTCATCATTGAGTTTGAATACACGCGTGTGTACCTCAATTCGCTCGCTCTTCAGGCAGTTGTTGAACGTTGCACACATAACACTCCACTACAGACACATGCCCAGCCCAACGGCATGAATGGACGCGCTACCAACGGCAACCCCAACGGCAACCCCAACGGCCACGACGATGGTGGCGCTATCCCCTTTAGCACACTTGTAAAGTGGTATGCCAACGATCGCCACTACATCAACGAAGTCATTGACGCGTCGCGCAATGTGCTCAAAGTGGTGGTCGAAGGTCTGCATCCTGGCGGCTATCTGCGACACGCGCCAGTACGGACATTCTTTCGTATTGTCAGTGTAGCCATCATCCTGCTCAAGACCTTTGCGTTAGGCGCAACCGAGGAAGACGTCGCCGTCAGCCTAAGCCTGCTTAGCGATTCTGTCGATGCTCTGCGAACGAGCATAGTTGACGATGTGCACGTGGGGAACCGCTTCGCCGACCTCGTCGAAACACTAACCCACCGTATCCGTTCGCGCTTCGTACGTCTTGCCGCCAACGGCTCAAGTGGCATCTCCCGGGCTGGTAGCAAGAGCCCCAACCAAGTACCACTGATGCCTCCGCCCGCTCCACTGAACAATACGAACCACCTCGCACCGCCATACGTGGGGTCTCAGCAAGCAGGCTTCTCAGGCACCGGTACCAGCGTACCCGGTTCCCCTAACATGGGCCACAGTACAAGCGGTCGCGCAACACCACTGTGGGGTATCTCGGCCGAACCCTACGACCCCAACAGCAACTCCATCAGCATTATGCCACCGCCTGGCAACTATCAAAACTTCCAGAACAACAACACGAACAACTCGAACTCGAATGGCAACAGCAACACCAATTGGAGCCAATGGGCGAACAGTGGAGCGAGTTGGGGTGCAGGTCAAGATCAAGATTGGCTTGCGTTGCCACTTGATCCACTTCTGGATCAGTGGGGTGCGGAGATCAATCAGACAGCCATGGGACCGGATATCGGTGGTATGGACATGTTAGATATCTTGCTAAACATGGGTGGTCCGCCAGGTAGTGCTTAGACGATAATATTTTGTGGACGGAGTCTGAACTGGTTTTTGTTGAGTTCTGGTTTCGAGGAGATCTTTCAGACTGTTGGTTGATCAGGAGATTACGAAGCAACAGAGAGATGACATGGGAATGACATAGAGATGACATGGTTGTCCGAATCTCAGGCTGTTCGATCATGGGAGGAAACGTTTGTACACGCGATACCCAGGCTGTGGGCTGCCGCTATATATTTTAAGCGAGTTATATAGGACTCTTAAAATTCAAGTGATGACATAGCCTTTGCTTTGCTACATACGTAAGGCATAGGTTTTTACAAATGGTGTGGTTTAATTTTATGTGGCGTGACGTACGCACCATTTCACAACATCAAGGAACATGTTAATGCGTCGCTCGCTCGACCAAATTCCATTAAGCTGTCTTCGATGAGTCTTCCTCTGCGCTGGTATATATCAAGATGATTGTATGCCATTAAGGTTCTCACCCCACTTTTATATTCGCACACGTAGAAATACATTCAGTTTAAAGAGACAATCAGACGCCAGGTCAACGCAGAGAACGGTGCCGTGAAACGTTCTGTGTAGATTTTGTCGCAAAATCTCTCAACAACAACAACAACAACAACAACAACAACAACAACAACAACAACAACAACAACAACAACAACAACAACAACAACAACAACAACAGAAAAAAAGTGAGAAAGAGCAATCGCTTTGTGTAGCGTTGAGACAGCGCCAGATGATTTCTTTGCACGCATCTTTTGTATCTCGACCTACGATTTGTAGACAGGCGCGCGACAGGCGTCACATGACGTGTATATTTGGGTAATCCCGCAGTTTTGTTCCCAGCATCTCATCGAAAGTCTTGTTCGCGCTACCTCCGTGTTGTATTTTTTTTTTAAATTAGTGACAAAGAGCGGAGATACAGCACATTAGGGAATATGTTTTTTCTCTTTTTTGGAAAATTTGGCAAAAAAGATGGTAAAGAGCGGTGCAGCAGCAAAGTCTCCAACTAAAGCAGGTTGTTCATCAATTGTTTCTTTTTCAAAAGTTTTCAGGCCTTCACTTTGACAGCGACATTCAGATATATAAAATCCATGTCCTTGAATTTCAGGGTAAAAAACTAGGTAAAAAAAACTATAAAAAAAACTTGGAAAGACGAGCACACCAAGATCCAGTGTAGCCTGGAATTCCAAAATCAAACGAAAACAGAGACGCAACCGCACATACGTGGAGCTACAGGATGCTTTGAGAAGTTGTACGTTCATGCACGGAGTAGGTGTGAGACCTTGTTGTCACAACTCGGGCTTCTATATGGTACGCAGCAGGAAATAGATGAGGAAGAGACATTCATCCCATTCCACATCTTGGTATCCTTTTTCTTTTCTTTTCTTTTCTTTTTTTGAAAAAGAATAAACCTTGAACGGACGTCGGAGGAGTATCGAGAGCAGCTTATAACGGCATTTATAGGTGTTACTTCTAGGTCCATTTCCGTAGTATTGGTCAAGTATTTTCTTTAAAAAAATAATAATCATAATAATAGCAGAAAACAGAGCTGGACACTTAACTTGACACTTTATGTTTGTAGAGGCAGAGACAGCGATACTGCCTTTTGATTTAGAAAAGGAATAGTGCGAAAAGGGGGGGGGGGGAACGTCCAGAAGCCATGATAGATGTATCCGGCTTTTTTTTTTAGTATTATGTAGGCTGCTTTTTGCAAATGTAAATATTTTAGACGCCAGGCTGATGCGAAGCCATTATCCTGGTGTCGCTGTGTTTTAGAAAGAAGAAGAGAAGACGAGAGAAGGTACAGACATGCTAATAAGAAGACAAGATTTCGTTAGAAGAAGAGTAAATGTGTGATGCAAAAAAGAGAGGTATGGAACGAGGGGTTTTCCACATCACTAGTCTGACACGTGCCCGCCGCCTCTTACCGCTGAATTTGAGCGACATTTTTGTTCGTCATCACTATCGTCGTCAATGTCCAAGATATACCATACTTACTTCCACAGCTCCCAAGTCGAACTTTTCACATCTCCCAACTACCTCTTCAACGTCTTCTGCTTCTCCGCATCAACAACCACCTTCTCACCCGCAACCCGAAGTCCCTTCCTCCTCCTAACCTTATCCACATACCTCTTAGCGACATTCTCTCGATCCGCCAACTCGCCCAAATCCTCAAGTTGATCTTCGGTAAAGGGCACCCAGAAAGGGTCTTCATCCAACATTTCAAAGCCTGCGAACCTCAGCTGCGGACTTGCAGATCCCGAACTGCGTTTCCGGATCTCATCGCTGAAGCCAAAGGACTCGGCGACGGGGAGAAGCGCGTTGATGGTGAAGGTCTGCGAGCCGGTGGTGGAAGCGGACGAAGTGGAGGAGAGGGTTTCAGAGAGAATGGCTCCACGGCGGCGCGTTAGGACGGCGTAGACGCGACCGAGGACATCGGTCGAGGCTTGAATTTCGCAGCTGTACATTGCGAGGAGCATGCGTGGTGACCAGTCTAGGAATCCTTGGTGAATCGCTGAGCGTACAGCCTTGATAACTTCACCTGTCAAACGACCACGATCTTGTGCGCTCTCGTCGTCGGGGATGTTAAGTATCACGTCCTCGAGGAAAACTGCGACACCTTGGACGGGCTCTGCGCAGCAGGGGCCTTGCGCCATGGCGAGTTGGAAGGCGTAGGATATCGTGGAGGAGAATGTACGTGCGGATATGATGCGGTCGGCGGCATTGTCTGTGTCGGCATCTGGGGAGGATGATTCGCGGAGCCTATGAAGAGTCAGTAGTGGAGGGAAAATGATGGCAGGTACACGCACGCTCTACTGCATATCCCATCCTTGGTCGTATCGACTAAAATGTTCGGTCCTATTCTACGGGGACCAAATGCTGTGATCTTCTCGATGATGTCGGTCCAAATCTCCTTTTGTCCTTTCGCCTCGGCGAACGCCTCCTTGAGCTGCTTCCTGAACTCCTCAAAGCTCAGACTCTGACCGATCTCGCGTTGCTCAGCTTCTTGTATGCCATCATCCTCAGCACCATGCACACGATGTAGGGCGTGCTCTCCTTCGTCTTCGGCTCGTCGCTCGGAGTACAGCTTCTTGATCGCACCCGCATTCTTCCGCAGAAACTCGGTGACGCTGGCTGGTAGTGGACGGACTCGTAGGCGAACGGAAACGTGTTTGCTAGCTGTCTCGCCAATAACAGTTCCTCGTGGTAGATTGGGGTCCTTGGGTGGGTTCATCTCGGTCGCAGCCACTATTGACTCTCGGTATGGCACGATGGGTTCACCAGCCTGGATCTCGCACTTGGCAAACCGCTCCTTGAGATCTTTCAAGCATCTTTCGAGATGTAGTTCACCAGCTGTTAGAACAACGTGTTCCCCACTCGGCAGCTGCTCATACTCTGCGCATGGGTCGCTTTGAACGAGGAGCCTCAAGCCCTTGATCATCTTGTCTAGATCGTATGGGTTCTCAGGTTCTAGCGCGACACGCACGATAGGCTCTGAACCCATCTGAATACCAGCAAGATTGGCAGATCCAGGAAGCTGGGAGCAGAGGGTGCCGGACTTTAGGATATGGCCCTCAAGTCCACCAATGCCAAACACGACACCGGCAGGTACCGAGGTTAATGGCTCCAAAGCACGACCCATCATCAGGTACAGCGCAGTGATCTTAACCTTCTGCGGCTCCGGTGCGGCGTGTGGATTTGCCGGGGTGAACTTGGGGCCAAGAACGTAAACTTCGTCGCCAACACTCAGCGTGCCAGAGAAGATACGTGCGAATCCGATGAGATGTTCAGCTTCTACGTCTGGCTCTGGCGTCTCTTCCACAGGTGTCTCCGTCTCCCCGATAGCGGCAGAACTCAGAGCATCCGTTACACCATCGACATCAGCATCCTCGCCGTTCGCAATGGCCTGCTGCCGAGCAATCTCTGCTCTCTTTTTGCGTCCCATCTCCCTTGCTTCTTCAGCAGTGAGCGCACCACCTCTTCGCTTATTCTGGGGTAGTTCGCTGGACGGTACGGAGATCATCTTGCTAACATAGGCTACGACAGGGTCGTCCTTGGAGGCCTTGAAGTTGGTCATGGCGTCACGCACTTCTGGAGCAACATAGTCGGCACCGGGCGAGCTATCGATGATCTCGGGCATGCGTTCAGATTGCGCTTTGGAGGGTGGTGGCAGGTATTCGGTAACTGAGACTAGTAGAGCGGTTGATAGCGGAAGCCAGGCTGCGAAGAGTGCCATTAGGAGTGCGCGCGGGTCGCGAGAGCGCATGATGTGTGCTGGAAGGTTAAGGTTGAGCGACTTGGTAATCTTCTCAACCAAAGCAGGATCTCTGTGATGGAAAGTATAAGTATATTGCTATGATACATGCAGATGAATCACGCAAGGAAAGGAAATCCACGCACCCCTTCCCATTGTTACCTCCTGTGGTGGCCTCGTACACGGCCCACACGTTGTCTAAGACGAGCTGGACGAACATGGGCTTGAGATGGCGGCCCTTGAGATGTTTGGAGCTGAGGACGCGCTTCGTCTTGGGATCTAGGTAGAAGTCGCCCCAGAGTACCTTTTCGAGGATGGAGCGCTTGATGCCTAGTTTGCGCTCGTACAGGCTTGCGAACTGTCTTACCGTGAATGCCCAGCCGTCGATGGCACTGCCGAATATAACGTTGTTCTTCTCTGGGGCAAAATAGATGTCCTCGTCATTCTTCTCCTCGTACTCAGCGGGTGTGCTCGTGGTGTCAACACTGTCGCCGTTTTCTAGCATGGATGATGATGGTGTGTCAGTCCTCTCAGCTGCAGCGTTTAGTCTCTCTTCCATCTTCTCACGCCATCGGAGGTCCTCTTCCATGCGCTCGCCTTGGTAGAAGCTGCCCATGACGGCGTTTACCTGTTCGAGCAGTTTGCTTAGATGTGTGTATGCCTCTCCGGGGCTCATCTTCAGTTCTGTGATCAGCCTGTCCATCTTGTTGATGACGAGCAAGGGCTTCAGCTTCTCTATCCATGTTTGTCGCAACACTGTCACAGTCTGACTACATACGCCTTCTACAGCGTCTACGAGCACGACAGCGCCATCGCAGAGACGCGATGCTGTAGAGACCTCGTAGCTAAAGTCTATGTGTCCGGGCGAGTCTATGAGGTTTATCAAGAATTCCCTCTGCTCTGGCTGTGCTTCGGGCGCGGACCGTCGCAGCAGGGAAAAGTACAGCGAGATGGCCGACGACTCCATGGTGATGCCGCGCAACTGCTCGTCGGGTCTCGAATCGAGGTAGCGGATCTTGCCGGCGAGTTTGGGGGAGATGATGCCATTGGTGGCGATGAGGGCGTCTGTGAGGGACGTCTTGCCATGGTCCTGCTGCATTCAACACATGTCGCGTCCACGTGCATAGTCGACCAACGTACCACGTGAGCTAGGATGCAGATGTTTCTGATGCCATCAGCCGCCTGCTGCAGCGATGCCAGCTTGTCGCTCGGAACGACAGGCATCCTGGTCGAGTGTGGTCGGGACTGGCTGCCACGCCGTCTGAGGCGGTTGTCGTGTTTCGCGTGTCGACAAGGCCGTTTCACTCCAGATCAGAAGCGCGCAAGCCGAGAAGAGCAGATTGGCGGGATGGAGAGGGCGTCGCAGGTGTTGAGGTTACAGATTTGTTGTGTGGCCAGGCATGTCCCCGCCAAACCGTCGTCACTGTGGCTCAGCACCAAGACGTCAGACGCTGCTGACACAGCCACTGGCATGTGCAACCCAACGGTGCTCCCCGTATTTCCTGTGTACAGTCCTTGATGGTCGGCGGCCTGTTGTTTGACCTCACCACTTCGGCCGCCTTGCTGCTTATGAGGCCGCGATAGCCTGTGCGCCTGTCGTCGCTGGTGCCCCATGCATTCCCCCTGGCCTCTCGCCGACCGACTGGCGATCTCCCTCCCATAAGACTCGGGACATAGCAAGCGCGCTCGAGCATCGCCACGCCCCTGCGGCCGCCTTTCACTCATACCACCTGGCCCACTTGCACTCATACCACCCACCCCGCCTACCCTGGATGTGACTCCTACCGCCGACATGGCAGCGACACTGGACGGCCAGCACACGCCCGCCAAATCCCTTGCGATCCGCTCTGCTGGCATGAAGCTGGACCCGCCCACCATACACAACCTCAAGACCGTCAGTGCCAGCATCGACATGATGTCGCCTGTCAACCAGAACGGCTGCTTCGAGTTCGACCGCATCATCAAGGCCGGCATTGTGGTGAAGCGCACGAGGAAGACCAAGGCACGCCCGCACGCCGTCGACTAGCATGGCATGACGTCTACTAACACGTGTACAGCAATGGAAGCCCGTCTACATCGTCCTGCGCCCCAACTGCCTCTCGATATACAAGGACAAGGCTGAGACGAAGCTGCGGCACCAGATCAACCTCTCCGAGACCACGGCAGTTGCGCGCCAGAGGGACTCCAAGAAGAAGATGGACCATGTCTTTGGCATCTTCTCAACTGCCCGCAACTACCATCTCGGCGCGTCGACAGACAAGGAGGCTCAGGAGTGGGTGCACCTTATCCGCACCGAGGCGCGCATTGGCGAACACGAGGCTGAAATGACCATTGTGAGCCCTACAGCCGGAAGGAAGACGTTTGCCGGTTCAGGCCGGGCGAAGAGGGAGAACACTGTTTCGAGCTCCTCCGAGACAGAGCCGAGACCTGAGACCTCCATCGCCCCAGAGCAAATGCACAGCGCCCGACGTCCCTCACAAGCCCTCAACTACTCCGGCGGCGAACGCGGCTCCATCTCCGACTTCGACTTCTCCGACACCAACCAAACTTCGGTCAACTCCCCGCCCCGAAGAACACCACAACAGCAACGCAACGCGAGCCAGCAGAGCCACGTCGGCGCCACGCCCGACGACGAGCGCGTAGTATATCACGGCTGGCTGTATGTCCTCAAGTCCAAAGGCGGTGTGCGCCAATGGAAAAAGATCTGGGCAGTGCTGCGACCAAAGTGCCTTGCCTTTTACAAAAACGATGACGAATACTCCGCCACCCACATCATCCCCTTCACCAGCATAATCGACGCCGTCGACATCGATCCCGTTTCGCGAAGCAAGCAATACTGCATGCAGGTCATATGCGAGGAGAAGAATTACAAATTCTGCGCTTCAGATGAAGACTCGCTAGCCAAGTGGCTCGGCGCCTTTAAGAGTTTGCTGGTCAAAAAGGAGGTGCCGCAGACACACATACAGCAGGAAACCCCCCGCACCATAAATATCCAACCGCCAACCCCAAGTTTCTTGCCCTCACCAATGCCGCCAGTCTCGCAGCCTCTCGCCATCAGATGAACCCCCCCCCCTACGCTCCCTCCAACCACCAATTGTACATATGCTGGCATCCGTAAACTCTCCAAACAACCGACACTCCACTGCCCACTGCTAATCGCCTAAACACTCCCTTGACTTCACCTCCTTACGATACCAATTACGATGTACGACTTTAGCTTTTATCGCCGCCCATCAGTGGGCCTTTTGACACCTGTTGGTTGCCTTTATTGCAGCATGTTCCCTCGCAAATTTATTTCCTTAGTCAAGAGGTTGCCTTATATAGTGTGTCGTAGTAGTAGCAGGCCTTGTAATAATTAGTTGCCCTTGATCTGGGCTTGAATTCAAATCTCTTAGTTTATAGTCACATCTGGTCAAAAGGTGATTTTGCTTGCCATGTCATTCCGTCTTCTCGAACTTACAAGGTGGGGCGTTCACGAGAGGATGCGACAAATGTTCAAACCATTATCTATTACTACAGGAAGACGGCAGTAGCGACAAACAAGCAATTTTGTTCGACCAAAAGCCTTTTGACAATACAAGGTCCGCCCCTGCAACTACCTCTCTATTACGGGCGCAAGTACCTTCCCCGTCTCATCATCCATCCAAAGAAAGAAAGAAAGAAAGAAAGAAAGAGCTGTAAAACATGTCGTATGCTACTCATGTGCGCGTGCGCCGTAGCGCAATCGTGGTATCATCCATGATCAAAAGGTAGGAAAGTCGTAATCATGACTCGCGGCCCCCCAAGCATACCGGGTATCACTGGTCGACGGACAAGCATCTAAGCGCGGCCCTGGAAGACGGGGTTCTGATCACCGAACGTAGTGTTATACTCTCCGGGAGCCGGAGCACCAGTGGGATGAGCGGCATGAGTGGCGGAGCTGGTGGTAGCAGCGGGGTTGTTAAGACCAGTAGAGCCAAGACCAGATGAACCAACTGGGGCGCCGGTGCCGGTAGTGTTGAAGGCATCGTCAACCTGAGTGCCGAAGCCGTGGCTGCCACCAGTTGTGGAAGGAATGCCACCAGGCAGACCAGAAGCAGGAGCACCACCAGTCAAACCTTGATCACCGGTAAGGCCTTGGCCACCAGTGAGGCCCTGACCAGCGCCAAGACCACCAGCATTGCTGTACTGGCTATCGTACTGGTTTGCTGGTGGGTTCAGGCCCTGCGAGGCACCAAGACCACGAGAATCCTCACCGGACCTACCGTAGCCACCCGCACGACCATGAGGCTTGCGGGTGACCTTGCCAACCTGAGGCAGGCTGGAGGTCTCCTTGGCAGAACCGATAGAGAAGATGGGGCTCTCCCACCTGTCACCCTTGGCAGCAAGCTCCTTGTACTCGGTAGCCTTGGAAGAGATACCTCCGGGCAGGGAGATGTTCTTGAAGATGGAGTCGTGCTGAGTAACAGCCATGTTGACTTGGGTATCGCTGGCCTTCTCCTTGACCTGGTCCTTCTTCTGCTTGCCCTGCATGATGCGGTGCTGCACAGCGGAGGCGTAGCGCTGGTACATGTTCTGGATGTTCTGAGGGTCGGGGTTGCGCTTGGCCTCAGCCTCGGCGCGATCTGCTTCAGTCTTGATGTCGAAGAGAATGCCGTCGAGCTGGTTGGCGGAGTCCTTGATCTGCTTCTCCAGGACCTTCTGAATAACAGGGCGCATGACCTTGAGGAGAAGAGGCTTGAACATGTTGAAGAGGAGCTTGTGGTTGCTCTTCTTCATCTTGATCTGAAGGTTCTTAATGTCAGACTCGACCTTGGTGACCTTGAAGAAGTGGGTCTGCGCGTTGTTCTCGCGGGCCTTGTCAGCAGTCTCCATTTCAACCTTGAAGCTGAAGCCGGATCCGCCCATGAAGATGTCCATAACACCTTTGTCGGTGATGGAGGGGAAGCCCTGCTTGCGCTTAATGTAGTACGAGACATCCCTGAGGTCCATCTGTACACCCGAGACTGAGAGCATGACCTTGTTCTTGTTCTTGCTTGTGACGGACTTGCGTCCCCAGCGCCAGTAGTTGTCCGAGCCGAACTCCAAAGAGTTGGGAGCAAGGTTGTCGCCCTCAATGACGAGGTTCTCGACGACAGCGTCGACCGTAGAGTCGCTGTATTCGATACGTGGGATGGGTATATAGCGGACATTCTCGAAGATGGAAGGTAGTATGACATCGCTCAAGTCCTTAACAAGGTGAGGCTTGAAGACTGTCTGGCCGTTCTCATCCTGACCGAGGTCAAGGAAGAGTTTGTTGACAGACTGAGCGAACTGCTTGTTTTGCGGGTCAGCGTCAAACTGCTCGCCAATGAACTTGAACTCGTCGGCGATGCGGTCGGTGTGGCCACGGTAGCGGCCACGGAGGAGGCGGTGGCCGTCGTCGTAGATCTGGTTCCACTCCTCGTTGCTGCGGTCCTCTAGGATGAAGCCCTGCTGCTGTAGGGTCTTGCGGATGAAATGGTTAATCCGAGTGAACCAGTTCTTCAACTCGGGGTCCTGGTCGGCGTCTTTGTAGATATGGTTGATGGACTCAATAAGGTCGTCGAACGAGGTGTTGTTTGCGAAACGCTCGAGCAGAGTCTTCATGTTGGTCAGCCATTTGTTCTCGGAAAGGAAGCCTAAATACGCACCTTGAGATCAGCTTCAGCAGTAGTTAGGGCATCGTTCTGATGCGCACCTTGAACGGAGCCCTTGCCCTGCTGGCCTAGGTTCCTACCATGGCCAGAGTACTGCTCGGCGAGGTTGAGCAGAGTCTCGATGGCACGCTGGTAATCCTGGTGTCCCTGAATCTCGACCACCATCTTCTTAAGACGCCAGATGGTCTGCTCGCGGCGCTCCTCGGGCATCTTGCCCTTGAGGTAGTTGTTCATTTGTTCACGACGAGCGCGAACCACGTTCTTGTCCTCCTCAGAAGTGTTCGCGTCGACCTTCTGCTTGGCAGGCTCCAAAGCACCGCGGGCGTCAACACCAGTGTCCTGGCCAGTCTGACCCCCATGGGCGCCTAACTGAGCGGTATGTTGAGGATCGCGAGAACCGTCTGGGTTGGCAGCCTGGTTGATGTCCTTGGCATGCTCCTTCAAGTCGCTCTTGGCTTCGTCCTTGTTCTTGTTACCAAAGGGCAAGCTGCTCTTAGCTTGGTTGCGCAGTTTTTCGCGGTTCAAGTCGGAGGTGTCGTGCCAAGTATTGTCCTCAGCAGGCTGGTCCAGGCGGTTAAGACGGTCTTCTGAAGGCTTGACCTTGTTGGCAGTGTTTTGAGCGGCATCACCAGCCATATCACGGAGAAGAACGGTAGCATCTGAAAGAAGCTTCCTGAACTGGCCGTTGGAGATGAGTAGAGTGCCGAGAGTCCGCAGACCATGGAGCGCCTCGTTTCCATGTTGCTTTGCTGTAACCTTGTCAATGGGCGCATTGGGGAGATTGGCGTTGTTTCCACCAAGGTGCTCTGCCTGCCAGATGAAGTCCTGGAGGAGGTTGCCCTCGTTCTTGGTGAGGAGTAGGATCTTGGCCTGCTCGATGACATTCTTTAGGTCGGAGATGAGACGCTGGCCGTCGCTTGACAGCTTCTTAGAGGGGGAGTTGAGCGCCCTATGTGCGAGCGCCGAATTGAGCGCGACATCGATTTGCTGGTTGGAGGGGACCTTTCCATTAGAGAAGGCTGGAGGTGGTCAGCTTTGTTTACACTGCTTGTGCGACGTGTCAATTGCATGTGATCACCTACCCTCGAAGATGCCGTAGAGTTGTAGCTTGTTGTTGACGTCTTTCTCCTTCTGCTTCAAGTCCACCGGACCTGCGTGGTGTTAGTAAGGTTTGGAGAGAAAAGCGGGGTAGGTATTCATACGGTTTACCGAACTCATGGTGTAGGGCTGCTTCTGTGGGTATCAAGGTGGGGGGTATCAAAATGCAGACGCAGAGCTGAAAACAATGGAGGTAGGATGGATGGGTATGTCCGAGGTGATGGGTATCAGAGTGGTTTGTGTGGGAGGGAAGGCGGGTGAGGGCAAAAGCAGCTTTGTATTTGGGCTGGCTGGGTAACACGCGCGATTGCAGCAACTACGTCACTGCGTCGTAGCTTCCCGCTTGGTCAAGAGCGACCGACCACGACCAACTTGCTTGACCCCGCGACTACCGACCATGGTCTTCCCGCTGCCATCGATCGAATGCCGCGGACGCGCAGCACAGCGACGCGGTAGCCCAATTCCCCCCTGATGATGTGCCGCCCAGTGCCATAACTGTACACGCTTTGCCTGGGGAACGAGGCCAGCCACGCCTGAACGAGATCACTCTGGCCCTGTATGACGAGCCTGCGGGTATGTTCGCGGCATCGATCGGCGCCAGGTTTCCTAAAGGATGCCAAAACATGTGCCCCGGTTGCGTCATGGTAATTGAGCTTTGCGCCACAATCTCGATTCCGTCTTGTGCCAAGTGTGGCGCCACCTCTTGTGTAACAACAATTCTAACAACGCTCCGGACATGTATTCTGCCGTAGATGCCGCGCTTTCTTCTTGTTGTAACACTCTTCGAGGCAAGACGCAAAGTGTTCATACATGGATGCCCCTCTTGGTTTGGGGTGTTCTGTGCGCCACATGGGAAGATACCAAGCTTTTCTTGGCGTCACGCTAGACGGCTGGCCCACACCGCTCGCACGATGACGACGTCCATCTTCCAGTTCAAGACTGGGAATCCACGATATATCTAAGCGCACCACTACCACGCCGCCCACGATATCGTTGAGCAGACCGATTTAGCCAGCTACCCTGGCCCGACTTTTCTGTTGATATCCTTCACTCTCATACATCTCGCCCGTGACGTGCAAACTTTCAGACTGCTTTCAGAAAATGGGCGCTCCGCCTATCATATGTAGTGACCAGGGAATACGGACCGGTGTTTGTAAGTGATTGCTCAAGAATAGGCGTGCACCGTATTAATGGCTGCAGATGATAAGGCTTTGTTTACGTCATTGGCCTTCAGGGGGCCACTGTCTACGTGAGCCGATGTTGTACCGAAGCAAAAGCAACACCAAATACTGATGAAATCCTTCCGCATAGTATAATTTCATGCTGTTAATTTGGCCTTCATACCGGTGTGAGAGGGGAGAAGAGTTTTTGCGTGGTAGATGGGCTCCAGCGCTTCCGCTAGCTAGCCCCAATTGGACATCTGAAATGAAGAGTGAGATACGACTCACGTCTAGTTGAAAGACCACTGTAATCATCGAACGTGGCATGTGTAACTGAATTTAAAATCTCCTGCGCAATTCAGAGCGGCAGTAGCAGGAATAATCGTCCTCCAGCCACACTTTCCGTCTTAGCGGGTTTTACGCCAGCCAAGCCTACCAGTTGACCCCGCCAGCAGCTGAACCTGCCTGTGGCTATATTCCTCACATCTCTACCTACGTACCACAACTATAATATACCATGTCCGACCTCATAACAGGCATCTCAAAACTCAATCCCTTTGCGAAAAAGGAAGTCGACGATGAAGAGAAGGGAGAATTTGTTGATGCGGGGACCGTAGCGGGCGGCGGCCACGCATCGCGGCAGTCGCACATCACCAAAGACAAACTGCGCGTGAGCGAAGCACTCAAGAACTTTCTCGTTAAAGAGGGTGTTTTGCAAGAGTCAGAAGCAAGTCTCAAAAGTGACGAGCCAACTACGGCGTTGCGAAAGCTGCTCGATAAAAGTCACATCAAGGTTCCGTCCGAGGTCATCAACAGGAACCATCCACTCCCCGAATACTTCATCAGCTCATCTCATAACACCTATCTGATGGCCCATCAACTCTTTGGCGAGTCGCATGCTTCTGCTTACGAGATCGCGCTGCACACAGGATCTCGTTGCGTCGAGATTGACGCCTGGGACAACGAAGATAACAAGGAAGAGCCAAAAGTCACGCACGGATATACGCTCGTCTCTCATATACCTTTCCGCCAGGTTTGTGAGACGATCCGTGATGTTGTTGACAAAGAAGCTGCCAGCGAAAAGAACGCTGCACCGGTCATGATCTCGCTGGAAAATCATTGCGACGCGCATGGCCAGCTCCGTTTAGCGCAAATCATGCAAGAGGTACTTGGCCCCCGACTTCTCAGCAAGTCCATTCGCGACAAGGGTACACGCGAGCAGGACGACCTCAACAAGCATGAGCATGTTACTCTTGCTGAGCTTGGGAACAAGGTGGCGGTCATTGTGGAGTACCATCTACCTAACGAACAAGAAAGTAGCAGTAGCGACTCGAGTTCCGACGAGGAGGAACAGAAGCAAGCTCGTCATGAGTATGCAGAGAAGAAGAAGGCCACTAATGCTGGTATCATTATCCCCGAATTGGCTGAGCTAGGAGTGTACGCTCAGTCAGTTAAACCCGTCAACAACTCCTGGTACGAAGCAAAGCTTGAAAACGCGCCTCACCACCAACTTATCAACGTCTCAGAGTCAGGTCTGAGAGCCCACCTTCCTGCCAACAGCGCTAAAATCGCTCGGCATAATGCGCACCACTTAATGCGTGTTTTCCCCAAGGGAACTCGCATCTCTTCCAAGAATCTTGCACCAGTACCATTCTGGGGCATTGGCGCCCAAATATGCGCTCTCAACTGGCAAACCTTCGGCGCGAGCTCGCAACTTAACGAAGCACTTTTTGCCGGCTCTGGTGGCTATGTTCTGAAACCGGCGGCTCTTCGTGCTGGTGGCTCTGGCAACCTCAGCACCGGACGTCGGAAGAAGCTTTGCCTACACGTCGCCGGCGCAACAGACGTTCCCTTGCCAAGTGACCGCGAGCATGATGACATCAAGCCTTATCTGACATGTACCCTTGTGCACCCTAACGACTTGAACAACATGCCACCAAAGCGCAAAACTGCCCCGTACAAACCCCACAAACTGACTGGCTTCATGCACAAGGATAACTCGCCTGCCAATGATCCTGTCTGGAAAGATGTCCTAGAATGGGAGTTCGAGGACAACGAGCTGACCTTCCTACGCTTGCTGATCAAGAGTGATGACAGTTTCTCACGCAATCCTATTTTCGCTGTTGCAGCGGTGAGACTGATGTATGCTACGCCCGGATGGAATTTTATTCGGATGCTGGACTTGGGCGGCCATGAGACTACATGTACGTTGCTCGTCCGATTCGAACTTTTGGACGTCTAGGAGTATTGGGCTGGCAGTGAGTACGAGAGCGATGAGCCAGACTGTGACAGAGGGTGGTTGTGCAAGGTCGCGAAAGTGCACGAGAAGTTGTGTGGTGATGGAGGGGTTTGCTGAGCATCTTAACGTTACTACCCTACCAACTTGCAGCTCATGATTGAGACCTAGTAAACAACGTCTTAGTACACGGTTCTCCAACGATTTGTGCCATGCCTAGTTCCCCTCGGCGCCATCTTCCGAACTCTTCCTCCGAAAGCTGCAGATCTCCGCAGATCTTTACTCTCCGGGCTCGACTCTAGAACACGCATCCCCGTCCACTAACGCCCGTTGATATCCCGAACACGAGCGCGAGCCTCTCGCTCCGCGCCAAGTTTAGACATCCTTCCGTCGCGGCCCCACGCTCCCGCGCATTAGTCCTGTAGTAGCTAGCCCGTGAAGTCAACGCCTGCACCTTGATCCCAGTCAGCCCCGTCTCACGCCCCACGTCCTGGGTATCGCATGTTCCCGCTCGGATAGTATGAATCGATCCTTCATCAAAGGGCATTTCACACCGCACACATGTAGTACGATAACACAGCTTAATGAGAATGGCTCGTAGATGGACATAATGGGGGGTTTGCTATACCGCTTACACCCGTTGGTGCAGCGCTATTGCTTTCGGATAATTGACATGACGGGAAGTCATCAACCGGAGTTTGAACATGTACATACACAACCCAAAAGTTCTACAAATGGGGGTATTTGCGTGGCTGCTGTGGTGTATTTTGGGGGCTGGGACGGCAACTCGAGCGAAAGTCTGATACTAGCATATGCACGCTCGTGAACGGGTATACGCCTTCTCAAGACCTGGCTGTGCGTGGTGCTATACTGCCGTCTTCATTGGGCCAGTCGTAGCGCAGGGATCGGGCGATAGAGCGGGACAGGAAGAAAAAGAAAAGGTGGAAGAGGAAAGCATACCTCAAGTGTTTAAACTGGTGGAATAGCAGTTGCCAACATCATCGGCGATAGCTTCGGATGAACATCAGAATGTGCGATACGGTTTCTTACGATTTGTTCTGTTTAAAAGAAATCCCCCCTAATAAGGACAACGAGGTTCAAGGATTTGCATGAGAATGACTCAAACCTTCTCCGCGCCACTCAACTCATCCTTCTCGCTTTCCGCGACATAGCCTTCCTTTGCTTCCCGGTCTCTTAAACCTACTTCGCGCCCTGGCGTCACTCCTTCCGTCTCCAGAATGTAGTTCGGTATCACCACACCCTCCTCGGTTCGATTGTAGTTTGTGTCTTGTATGTAATAGAAGCCCAAATAGTAGAAACTTGCGATGCCTATCACATACAACAGAAGGATACCACCTGCCTCGGCAATGAACGGTATTTTGATGCTGTCGAGACCGAAGCAGATTGCCTCACCGGCTCCGAGCACGCCGCGAAAGACACCGACATAATGCATGAGCTTTTGGGGAGAGTTTGTTAGAGCGCCGATCCAGTAGTAGACGATATTGTGCCACAGTTGTGAGGAGACCCAGTTGAGCGTAAAAAGGAAGAAAATCCAACCAAACTTTGGTTCGTCCCAGTCTGTAGGGTGGGTAGGCGGATTGTTAAGATGGTAGTTTCGAGTGCGAATCTGAGTGATGTTAGCATGTAATGATGAGCGGTTGATTTCGACACATACCATCTCCCAAATCCACGCAATGACTAGTGGAATGGAAACACATGTCAAGCCGATAAGTCCGCGCTTGCGGCGACCCCACCCTGGGTAGTCGAGAACGCATTGCAATGCCCACCCTGCTGGTATCTGCGTGACAACAGCGATGAACGAAAGTAGTGAGCGTGTGCGGAGGTTATTGTTGAAAGCTGCAAAGATGTAAGTGTTGGCTTGTGAACATTTCCCAAATCCCTACCCATTGACTGATCCGCTGTACACTAGGAACCCTTCAGCTTGTAAGAATGCCGGCAGCATCATAAGGAGGACGGGGTCTGTGAAAACCAGCAGGTTTATTCTGAGCTCCTCCTAGACTCTTCTTGGAAGATCAACGGCAACCACGGAGCCATCGTCTCTCGTAAGCTTGTGTGGTCGAAGCAAAGCTAGACATAGCAAACCACCAACGACCATGATGATGATGAAGGCAATATACACTGATCGTGGAACGCCAGCGACGGTGTCCGAGTTCCTGTTTATGATAACCGGGATGATGCCACTAATGACGGACCCAAGCGCTTGCATGTTCATCCTAAATGTGCGTGTACAAAGTCAATGTATGCCTCACATGTAGTTGGTGCATGGAAACCTACAGAATAGTTGCGTAGGAACCTTTCTCTCTCTCTTCCGGATATCCAGTTGCAACGTAGCCTGCAGTGATGAATACCATACCTGCGCCAATGCCGATTACAGGGCCAGCGGCGTATGGGTAGCCTTTCTTGCCTGTCTCATCGTAGTACCAGAGAGATCCCACGTACAAAGCGTACGTTTGAACGCCGATGCACATGGTGAGACCAGGTCCAAGCTTGTTCAAGATCGAGCCACCGAAGGAGGAAGAGAAGAACCATACTACAGGATAATCAGTGCGTGTCGCCTGTCAGGCTCGTGTACGATTATGTACCTGCACACAGTGTCGCATTGACAACCTGGACTACCTGTACTGAATCCGGTCTCCCGCCACCAGCTCCTAGGAGATTAAGCGCGACGTAAATACCAGCAGATGAACCGACACCAAGGCCAGCAAGTAGCATCTGAACCCATGGTCCATGGTAGCGAAACTGGGGAAAGTTCAGGATCCCCATGACGTCTTACGCCAATTTTCTCCAAAAGGCAACGCTACGCAATGATGAGCAAGAATAGAAAATAGCAATGATGAATGCGGAGGTGAAAGTAACACTAACACAGTGAAGAGCCGAGGCGTGCGAGCAATATAAACTTTAAACCGTCTGGAGCTGCGCCTTCCTCAGGACCCTGACAATCAAGAGTGGATGCACAGCACTAAGCACCAGCATAAGCTCACACCCTCAACACGAGGCAAGCAAGAGCAGGTCGTAGCCTTCACTGATAGATAGCAACATGTCAGAAGCTACTAGGATCCTGCCACATAGCGTTCGGGGCCCCATTGATCTGTCTGTTTCATTTGGCAGCAATTGTTATCAGCATCCTAGTGGCTTCGAAAGCTAGTGCGCAGTGTGCATACTGACGAACCAAAATTTCGTGATAGCGGCTGGTCAGATGCTAGTGTTAGGTTCCCGTACTTGGCTAGCTGGCTCGTTAGGGGCGGGCTATCAACCCATAATTCAGAGCTGGTGGCCTGGGCCAAAAAAAAAGAAATTGGAAAGCATTGGGGAGCGTTGATCCCACACTGAACGCGGCGTCTCGGAGGAAACGGTGTTTGGAGTTGCTACGCTTCTAATAGAGCACAGCCTACACTTGCTTGAGTAGATCTGTGACAAATTTGGTAACTTTTTGAGGGGTGGATTTGACGTTGCACAAAAGGTGCTGCAATTGGGTCTACTAACACTCCGAGGACTGCTCCACCGTGGAGTACGCTACGCGGCCCCCGTCAGCAAAACTTTGACACCGAGCATACGGATCCGATTGTCACGGAGTTCCACTGCGATGGAATTTCCCAGGCGGGCCGTCCCTCTGGCTGCCGTTTTTCTCAATCCCAGACCTGCCGGCAACTTACGTTGATGCGTTTGGTACCCATATAGCCCTTCCACTTCTTATAGACTTTCTCCTCAGCTGCTGTAGAGCCTGGTGTGCCAACAGGCCAATCTGCAAGGTAGGATGGGCATGTGCTAGGTATCGAACGCGCCATCGCATGCCAGGCCCAACGAGCATCGCCGGTCAGATGCACAACGTCGCCACTGTGGACTCGAATGGCGACACTTCTAGGCGCATTCTCACCTTCTCCATTATCTTCTCCTCGTGCCATGATGAAGACACCATCACATCCGACGCTGAAACTTGCAAGCGCTCGTTGACACTGCTCGCTAACGTCGCGATGCACAGGCATAAAGTCCTTGGCAGAGTACATCAAAACCACACCAGATTCGGGCCGAATGTGGGGGAAGAGACCAGAAACAAGCGTTGATAAATCCTCTGGAAATGGTGTAGCATGCTTTGCATAGCTGCGAGTTGGCCAGTCGTATTGTTCACCGAGCGTAAGCCAACGAAGCTTGGTGTACAAGAACTGCTCGTTGTTGAGAGGTTTCAGCTTGTCTGATACCTTTGGCATTAAGCAGTCCTCCGGAGCTGCCCGCTTACGCAGAAAGAAGTTACTGTCAAAACGCAGTCCGTCCGACATGGGCTTCGGGGGGTAGGGGATATCATAATCCGCCTGGAGGTTGATCTTATGGCCTGGATCGGCCAGATCTCTGTGCATGAGACATGACGTAAATAGGACTTGCGTCTCAGGTGGGAGGAGTCCAGATATAACTTGAAGGCCAGGGAAGTCCCGATGTTCCAAGATTTGCGCATCTTTTACAGCTAAAGAAAGTGGTTTGCCCCTTGCATACGCCTGGCAAGCAGCCTCGATCTGAGCCGCGGGGATGATACCTGCAGGGCGCCAGATATCTTTACGATCTTCGCTAAACTGGTCGCGTTTACTGAGATCAAACAAGTCTGGGTCGGTATCTAAGTCAGCTTTACGCATGCTTTGGTACCGCCAATGTTCTTTTTGTATGAATTGTGGCGGCGTGGCATGTGTGTCATGATGCACTGAGCCCCTCTGCCATGCTCGTTAGCCGGACCCGTTCAGTTTAAAGGGGCGACATACGAACGTGCTCGGTGGCGTCCGTAGACATGTCCATGCCCGGCGTAGGACGGTAGAGAAATTGTCGAAGGAGTGGGCGGATTGGCTCCTGAATCAATGATCGCCGTATTAGCGAAACATGTAGTCGTCCCAGGAGCTGCATAGACCGCTCTTGGGATGCAAAAAGGTTGTAGATGAGATGTTTAGAATGCCAAGCTTCAGAACTGGGTTGCGAAGGGCCAGCCCCAAGGGAGTCCGTGCGCATGTTATCGATAAGCGATATGCCTAGGTAAGAGGTACTTCTCACTACCAGGAAAAGGATATTTGCACGAAATTTCCCATTTAGAAATATTTCAAGAATTTGGAAAGATAGGAGCATGTGAGGGTACAGTCACCTGTCACTTTCAGCGCAGGCACGCAATGATGGTTAGTGTCTCCGAACGACCTCATATTGCCCGACTACCGTGTCTGTGCGCGCAATGCGCCGCCCCCACACAACAACCACCTACACAAATCGCGTCATAACTTTACTAATATGAATCTGATTCAGGAAGCGATAAAAGAAATTGAATTCCGCGCACTAGGCGTATCTTTTTTAAATATAAAGTTTACAGAAAAGTATAGTGTTGTTTGTAGTACGCTTATCTAAAGGCACTAAGGAGAAATATAGTTACGCTAACTTGCCTACCTTTCCTTCTACTTATACTAAGAAACTAAGCTACTACAGAATAATACTACGCGTACTAAGCAACGTACAATACTTATATAAGTAATAATACGCAACTTTGTCTTATTTTTAACTAGTAGAAAAGTTTTAGAAAGCTAAGTTACTTGCTTTATTAATATTAATCCTACCTATCTTGTTTTACGCTAGTAAGTACGAATAAACTACAATTGCTACAAAGCTAATCTAAAGGCTAAAAAAGTCTTTAATTTCAGCTACTATATCTGAAGATAAGAGAATATAATATAAAGCTTTCTTGAATCTTTGTCACGGATGGTTGCGTGTTGGCTGGATCCGCCAAGCTCGCTTATTGTTAGCTTGCCCACTTGTAATTATACACATAAGAGACTCCTCACTAGCAAGAATACTAGCAGGTATTATTGTTTAAAATATACGCATGTTATTATTTTAGAGCTATCTGTTACTATCTTCTATAGTGTAAAGCAAGTACTATTGCCTAAAGCTACTTTTTACAGAATAATACCTCTTCTATAGGCTAATAGTCTAGAGATAGCTCTCTTAACGCAATCTAATACTTAAGGCAATTAAGGAAGCTAGAGCTCTACTGTATTTAAGCTTTGTAACTTTTTTTAAACTTTATTAAGGCCTACTACACTTAAGAAGCTTAAAGAGTGTACTTAAAGCGTACTTATAACGCTTAAAAAGCGTATTAATGCTATAAAAAAGCAATATAATAAACTTTAATTTTTGCAATAATTGCAGGAGTTAGAAAAAGAAGTAGTATAACTAGAAAAAGCTAAATAAAAAGAAATTCTAAATATACTAATAGTACTAACTATATTATTCTGCGCAAGAAATATACTTAAAGTGTTATATACTATATATATGTAACGCGCATCAAAACTTAAAGACTTAGCTAAATACTAAAGTAAAACTTTTAAAAAATATTATTAGTTTACTTAATTTATAAAGTAGCGTTTTAGCTATTACTATAATAATTAAAAAAAATTATAATAAAGTAATTTAAGTTATATAGTATTTTAAAGTAGACTTTTAAAAGCTTTAGTATACTTACTATAAGTATTTTTTTAAAGTAAAAAAAAAAGTGCTAACTTAGAACTACCTTAAGTAATATATACTTAACTTACTTTTAAGATTTATTAACTATAGCTTTAAAGCAGTAACTACGTATATATATACTATATAGTAAAAGAACTAAACTATTTAATTATTTATAACTTGTTTTAATGTCCTTAAAAATTAACTTCTAATATATACTAAAGTATAAAAAGTCTAGTACCTTTTTACAAAACTAAGGTCTAAACTATAGTACACTATTACTAACTACTATTAAGTTTCTAGAAATAAAAAAAACTTTATTATACTTAGATTTACTC
The DNA here is from genome assembly GCA_009289805.1 of Alternaria gansuensis. NCBI lineage: Eukaryota > Fungi > Ascomycota > Dothideomycetes > Pleosporales > Pleosporaceae > Alternaria > Alternaria gansuensis. The sequence goes on along the minus strand of WBOK01000045.1, from coordinate 110,828 downwards.
TAAAATAAAATTTATGTAAAGCACTTATTAAGTATAATTAGCTTAACTAAAATACTTTTATAAAAAAAAAGAATACTTTTCTATAGCTACTACACTAAACGCAATCATAAAGTATAAAAATAGTAATAATATTATATACTTTAAGTGCTAGAAGAAAAGGCACTACGCAAATAAGTGCTAAAGTAGTAACTTTAATAAAGTCTTAGTTAATATAAACTAAATAAAAAAAAGTTAAGCTTTACTATAAACTTATAGTTAGTAAAGCGTATACTAATTAATATTTTACTAAAAATGCAGCGTATGTGTTACGCACAATTAATAACTAAAGTAAAAAAAACTTTTAAGTTATTTTAAACTTATAAGTAAATGTTAGCTTTATTAGCTAAAAACAGCTATAAAGATATATTTAAAAGTTATTTAGAATATAAAAATTTTCTACTTAAGTTAAATTAAACCTTAAAAGTAGAATACATACATAGCATACAAGCCCTAGCTACAGCTAATAAATAATAATAGCATAAAGCATATTATAAAAGTAACTGTATACAAAGTAGAGAAAGAGGGCGCACTACTACTACTTAGTAACCTCTTTTTAAGCTAGGAAAGTATTTATATTAACTGCAGAAGATAGATATAGCGTTAAAAATATATAAAAGCAAATATTAACTTAGTAGCTACTAAGGTATTTCTTAAAGACTTAAGATTTATAAATTTAAAAACTTACTTTTTAGAAGTACTTTAAAGTAATGGCGTAAGCATTAAGCTTAAAGTATACATACTAAATATATCTGCAATGTAAGTTTAGTATATACTTAATGTATTATAAAACTACGCTTACATCTCTAATAGTAATGTTACTAAAACTCTTTTATAACTAAAAAGTTTAAATTAGGTAATCTTTATCTAAGAAAAAAAAACCTTCTTATAGCCTTTTTAATACTCTCTCTTTTTATAAGCTTTAAGTGCTTTATAAACATATTAAAGAAGTACAAAAAAATATCTTTTTGTTACAGCACTAGCTTTATAAGTGCTTTAATATTATTTATACTAAAGAAAGATAGAACCTTTTACCTTTGTATAGATTATTAGAGTCTTAACGCTATTATAATAAAAGATTATTACCTGCTCCTTCTAATTAGAAAGATACTAGACCGCCTTTTAGGCGCATGCTACTATATAATATTAAATCTTAAAGACGCCTACTATCGTCTAAGGATTAAGGTAGTAGATAAGTAGAAGACTGCTTTTAAAACATAATATAGACATTTTAAATATCTTATTATACTTTTTAGGCTAATAAATGCTCTAGCAAGTTTCTAAGCTTATATTGATAAAGTATTATAAGGGCACTTAAATTATATATACGTAGTTTATTTAGATAATATCTTTATCTACACTTATAACAACAACATTATGCTATACTAGCGTGCTATACGCGCTGTACTTAACTTCTTACAAAAAATAGAGTTATACGTAAAATTAAAAAAAAAATATATTTACTTTAAGCAAAGTTTATTTCTTAAAATTTAATATTATAAAAAGTAGTATTTACGTAGATCTAGCGCGCGTTGCTATTATCAAATAGTAGCCTTCACTTACTAGTATTAAAAAGCTATAGTTCTTTCTAAGATTTGTAAACTTTCATTAGTATTTTATTAAAAACTATACTATAGAAACAGCATCTCTTCTAAATATTTTTAAAGAGATATAACTGTTTTACTAGAATAAAACCACATATACTACCTTTATAAGGCTAAAGCAACGCTTTATATATATGCTTGTTCTACGTTACCTTAAAGATATAAGTATAATTTATATGAAGATAAATGCTTTTACTGTTGCTATTTTAAGTTTATTATTTTGATTATTTAAAGATAAAAAGTAGTATTTTCTTGTATTTTACTTATAAAAAGTGTAAAACGCTAAGCTAAACTATAAAGTATACAGCTTTAAAATTTTAGCTATTATATAAAGTTTTAAAAAATAGTAACACTATTTAGAAGGTGCTTAACACACTATTTAAGTGTAAATAAATTATAATAACTTACGCTTTATACGCACTATATAGAAGCTAAACTAGTATTAAGCACGCTAGGCTTTATATTTAGGGGCTTTAAATTTTAAAGTTAAGTACTACTTAAGGTATATAAACACTACAGACAGGCGATTAAAAAGAGTAGATTATAAATAAAAGAATTTATTATTAACTTAGCTATTGCCTATACTGCAAAGCAAGCTTTTAGTAAGAGTAAAGTATAGTAAAATAAAAAGTTTTATAACTTAGTATAGCTAGAAAAGTATATATAAGACGTATGTAGCTAATATTTGTAGAATAGAAAAGTAACTATACTACTAGTGCTATAAAGTGCACACTATACGTACTATGCTTACTAGCTAGAGTATTAGTTAGTAGTAAACTTGCAATAGTAGAGTTTAAAGCTTTAATAAATAAACTATGCTAGTTGTAATAAAAAAATGCTTTTGCCTAGTAGCAGGTTGCAGACTTAAGGCAAGTAGTATATACTTAAAATAGTAGTAGCGCGCAAGTATAGCACTTTAATAATAAAAAAGTTCTAAAATAAAAAAGTAGAATTTTTGTTCTACTAGAACAAGCTATTAAGTAAAAAGTTCTATTACAGAATTATAATACGCGTATAGCAGGTTATTTTAGCGCACGTAAGACGTATAAGCTGATTAGCAAGCTAGATTACTAGCTAAAGCTAAGCTATAATGTTTAGAATTACGTAAAGATCTATGCAATATACTCAAGAAGTAAAAATCTAAAATATCGTAACTATAGTTAGTTATTACTTTTACTAGTTCCTAATAAAGATTTTAAGAAAGTAAGCTTTAAGTTTGTTATTTATTTATTTGTAAGGTATCAAAGGTGGTGATTGTTGTTGTAGTTGAAATAGGTTTTCCAAAAAAGTAAAAAGTAGCTGCTCTCTACTAATTAGTCGCAAAAGTTAAAAAAAGATTATGTATAGTTAACAAAACTAAAAAGTAAGTAGATAAAGTCTACGCGCTAAGCGCTTAGAGTAGAAAAGCTTAGGCTACTAAGCAAAATTAAGGTTAAAAAATTTGCTAAAAGTACTAAAAAAAACTCTAAATAAAACATGTTTAACAGCAATTGCTAGCCTATATCTAGCAATAAGATTACGATAGAGGTAGAGGTAGAAAAGAAGAGTAAAGACACGTACGTTACTATAGCAGAAGCCTATAATACTTTGTAAAAGCTCTCTACCCTACTACTTTTTACTTTTAAAATATTCTACACTATATAGTACTACATACAAACAACTTGTATATAAATAATATAATACTTAGACTATTTTTCTTTTTATTTAACACAAAGACTAACAGTTTATAATAAGTAAAGTTAAACTTTACTAAGTTACTATATAAAAAGCCATAGTAGTAAATTATAAAGCCTACGTTTACTTTTGTTAAGCGGCCTCTTTAGTTCGTTTAAAAGAAGCTATTAGTAGTAGCTTTTATAATAATTAAGTAAACGTAAAAGTTAAATTTTATTATTTATTAACACTTTATTAAAGCGTTTAGTATTATAAATATTAAAGTTATAATAAAAGTTATAAAAAGCTAGTTTAGTAGTAAGTCTATTAATGACGTTGCGGATGTTAATAGACTAGATATAGTAATAGTATATTATTTTACTAATTTCTTTATATGTAAATATAACTTTAGTAAAAGAAACCTTATAGTAGCTCTATAAAGAGCAAGAGCATGTTAAAATAGCTATTAAGTAGCTAGAATAAACTAATAAGTAGGAGAATTTTGTAAGTCGCCTTTAAGAATAAAAAAGCTATACTTAGATAGTAACGCTGTTGTTGTATGTTTATATCTAAGTATAAGCGCATGCTAGAAACGCCGCAACTGCAACACTGCTAAAATAGCGACAGAGACAATAGAAGTTGTAGTTATTAGTAAAGACATGCGGATCACCCTGTTGATCAGGTGATCCTGGTAAGCTGCTGCACGTGACGGCCACGCTAGCACCTATATAAGCGGGCCAGATTGTCTTATGTCTCTTCAGTAGTTATTGGACACTTTGTTATAACCCTTAGTAATCAATACACTTATTTTACTCTATTTAATTAATATTAGTTGCCTCTTCTTAGCTCCCACAGTTATAAGCCTAGCTGCTTAATTATAGTATTAATTCCTACTACGCAATTAGCAAGCTGGAAGGCTAACTACTTAACTATTACTTTACTCTCCTCTTTATTCTCCTACAGTATAGCTAGCAGATTGCTGCGGCTGCTGTACTACTTACTTACTTAATTATACGATCAACCTCTTACTAATCTATCCTACAACTTATAGGCTACTGTTATTATTAATATAGCTACTAACTAATTAATCTTGCCCTTACTTTAATAATAATCTACGTCTTAATCCTACAAAGCATCTTATTAAGATAGACTTCTCTAATACACTGCTTATTACTCTAAAGGTAATCTTTAAGGCTTAATTAGACTAGCTAACCTAGTTTGCTCTATTAAGACTACACTACTTAAAAAAAGGCATTTAAGATTAAGTTAACCCTAATCTCCTAAACGTGCGCTTAATAAATTACTAGGAGCCTTAGTATTTTAAGTTGCTTAAGGATATTAAAGAGCCTATTGCTTTACTACCTAGCGCAAGCGCTTAAGAACAAAAGAACTACAATATTACTTAACACAAATATAAGGCTTATATAATTAATACTAAGTATAAAAAAAAATTATAATAAGCTAGTTAATAAGTATAAAGTACACACTGCTTAATAAACAAGAAAAGTTGCAAGAATTACTAATATTAAAAACTAGATTAGCAAGACTATACATCTAGACCTACTTTCTAACAACTTAATAAGCATAATTACTTAAAACCTTACTAGTTTATAAGCCTTAGTAAAAATTCTAAAAGAAAATCTTGCTTCTACAAATTAGAATACTTAGTATTTAATTAGGGCGTAATACAGATCCTACTTAAATAAAGCGCGCTAGGAATAAATAGGCCCTAAGCGTTAGTTTACTAAGTGGCAGCTCCTATATAGATAAGCAACAATCTACTTACTTTCTAAAGTTGTTAAGCTATTAGTAGTTACTAATTTTTTAAACGCCTTAGGCACTAAAATTATACTAAACTAGTTACGTAAGAAGCGTAATAAGCTATTATAAGTAATAGTGCTTAGTAAAGCTTCATTAACTTTTAATAATTTAGAAAAGAGTTTTAGTATTTTATTATAAAATTAATTAATTACTTTTTTTTAAAAAAAAAACACGTAGTATTCTAAACTAAATTTAAATTAAAAATAAGCTTAATTATTAAAAGTTTTACAGCTAAGTAAGAGTAGTAAGCAATTATACTTTTACCTTTATAAGCCTAGCAAGTACTTCTAGACACTACATAACTACTTTTAAATTTAAACTAAAGTTATAGAATTAATGCCTACTAATAAAATACTAATTAAACTAACAAACAATAATTAAAAGAAAATTATTAAGCAATAAAATAATAATAAATAGGCAGCGCTTTAAACCTAAATTAAGAAAAAAAGCTAGAAAGCTAGCACTAGTAGATTAGCTACTAATAAACTAAGTAAAGTATACTTTAGCTTATTAGTTATTGCGCTAATTAACTTAAAGAACTTAATTAAGAAAATTAGTTTAAATATATTTAGCGTAGCTTTTACTTTTTATATATTGTCTCTTTGTACAATTATAAATAGTAAAGCAGCAGTCTACTTAGTTAATAGTATAAATTAACTAGTACTAGGCACCTATTGCAAATGTAATAAGGACGAGATAATTAAGGCAGGCACTTAGTCTATTCTAGTTACTAAAACAAGAAATAGGCTGCTTAAAAACGTTTTACATAGCAAGGCTAGCTTTAAGATAGCTAATTTTTTGCTTACTAATATTAAGTTTGTACTAGGCTTTTACGTTAATATTATTTCTAAAGCACAGCTTAAGTAAGCAGGTATTTAGTACTTAAGATATAATTATACTATAAAATTTAGAACAATTAAGAAGAACATTGTCTTAATTAACCTAGAGTGTTACTTTAATTTCTTATTTATTAAATATAAGTAACTCTCTTGTTATATTACTTAACTACTACTAGTAAATACTATAGTATAACTAAGGAAACCTTAAGTGCGCACTAGTAATAAGGATTTATAGCATTAATAATTAGAACACCTAGGACAACAAGCTATTAAAGCTCTAGTCTACTTAGCGTAGAACATTAAAATTACTAGTAAGAAGCTGTTAAAATATAATTACTATATAATAGCTTATGCCTTATAAGTAATCTTATATTAGCTAAGAGAAAAATTACTTTAACTTTTTTACAAAATCTTATAAGATTTGTTTAATTTCCTAACTAGTTAACTACTTAAGAAATAAGCACTAATTATTAAAAAAAACTACTTAGGCAAACTATATAATTATAATATTTAGTTAAAGATACTTAATAATATTATACTTATAATTAAAAGCTTTACTATAAGAATTAAGAGGAAATATTAGCAGAAGATTGTAAAAATTTACTAAAATAATAACACTGCTACACTGCTTTAAAGAGGGCAATTAAAATATAAGGAATAAGCAATAAAAAAAAGGATTATAATTAAAATGCTACTACTATATACTTATAAGCCTAATAGCTTAGTAGAGAGAGCAGGCTAAAAGCTAATTACAAAAGCTATTAAGATACGTATAAGTGCAAATCTACTAGCTAAGCTCTAGCTAGTAATTTTAAATGTAGTGGCTTACTTATATAAAATAAGCTCTACTAAGATTTATAGCTACTTACCTCTTGATTAAGTGCTTAAAGAATAGTTTAGAAAATATTTCTAATACTATTAACTACTTATAATTAGATATTAGACTGCTAATCTATGCCTAGACTAGAGTAGAATTTATGCTTATAGCTACCAAGTCTACCTATTAAATAGAGAGAAAGTAGCTAGGCGTAATTATTAAGGATGTAAGATTAATCCTTGCAGCTATATTAGTTATTTAGTTAGTTATTAAGCCTCTGATATATACTATATATAAGTACTAACCCTTAATTAGGTAATTACTACCTATAATATAACCTTTAATAAACAGTTGTTTTATAAAAAAAATTGCAAGAAAAAGCTACTAAAAAATTAAATAATTAAAATTGTAAAAATCTTTTATAATAGTAAGCTAGTTAATTAAAAAAATAACTTATAAGCCCTTCTAGCCTTTTAAAGTAAAGTAAATTAGAAAATATAGCTAACTACTAAAATTCTTAAAAGTAATCTATTTACTATTTTAAGTAGTAAAAAAGGCTTACTTACTAAGTATAAGAGTAAATTAGAAGACGCTAAGCAAATAGAGCACAAGGCTTATACACTATTAAAAATTTATTTAAATTAGTAGTAAAATACTAGTCTTGCTACTTTAAAACTAACTTCTAAACTAGAAACTTTAGGGAGTAACAACGTAATTAATTATAAAGTATTTAATAGTTAAACAGCAGTGCGCTTACTTAGAAAAGCTAACTTATTAATATTTAGAAGTAATAAGCCTTCTTTATATAAGCCTAATAACTTATTACTAGTCTAATAGTCTATGCCTAAAGACTTTAACACGCTAGCTAATTAAAATAAAACCTTTACTTAAAGAAAGCAAGTTGTAGACTGTAAATTATTTTATAGTTTAAAATTCTAAGTTTTAAATAGTAGACAAAATAAGTAATTATAAGCTTAACCTCTAATTACTAAATATAGTGCTAAAATTACTAGCAAAAGCCTAAATTAGCTTATAAACTATTATCTTCTACTGCGTAAGCTAGGTAGTAGGCGTAAGTATAAAAATATAACTTAAAATCTTAATAATTAACTAAAAGGTAAAAGCATAAGTAGTATTAACGCATTAATTACAAATTATAAAAATTTATTATAGATTAATTTTTGTAATACTTACTTACTAAGTATACAAGTAACCTAGAAAGTCTAAGCAAGCTACAAGACTTTTAATTATATAGTTATAATAGCTTTGCTTACTAAGCATAAACTAAATATAAAAAATGCTTAACTATATTACAATAATTTACTTAAACTGCTAAAATTATAAAAGTAGTTGCTCTAGCATCCTATAAGAGCCTTGTTTAAGGATGCCTATAAAAAAGAGATTAATTAGTTAAGTAAATATAAGACTTAGACTAAAATATTAAGAGAAGAAGTAAATAATTAACTAATACTTATAAAGTAAGTTTAGACCTACAAGTTTAATTAGAATAGCTTCTTTCTTAAATATAAGGCGTAAATTATTGTAAGAGGTAATCTCTAAAAAAAGAACTTAATTAATTTACTATATACTACTATATTAGTAGCTAAGTTCTTTAAAGCAGTAATAGCTATTGCAGCTAAAAATTATCTAAAAATTAAGCAATATAATGTTATAAGAGCATTTTTTAATACATTAATTATAGTATATAACTTAGTAATTTATAAGATACTAGATAGCTTTAAGAAGCCTAGAAAGTATATATAGCTTAACTGTGCACTTTATAAATTACAAGACTTGCTACTATTATAGTATAAGAAGTTCTTAAGATTACTAAGAGAGATTAAACTAATTACCTTACTAAAAGAGCCCTGCCTGTTCTTTAATTAAGAAAGAAAGATTCTAGTTTTATTTTATATAGATAATATCCTACTGCTCTTTGCAGAAGATTATAAGCAAAAAGCGTTAGATCTTTAGTTAAAGAATATAAACAAGTATAAGATACAAAAACAAGAATTACTTAAATTATTTCTTAGTATTAAAGTACTTAGAAATTGCAAGAAGTAAATAATTACGCTTATATATAATATATATATTAATAAACTTACAAAGAAGTTTAAGCTAAAGAATAGTAGCTTTCTAAAGACTCTACTACTATTAAAAGAGCTAATTAAGAACACTAGCAAAGCAACTAAGTAAGAGATAAAGGCCTACTAAAAAAAAGTTAAATTAGTGCTATACACAGCTATTATACTACAACTAAATATTACTTACTTAATTTTAAAGCTCTTACACTTTCTTATAAACTCTAGTAATTAGCACATAAAAGCTGTTAAATAGGTAATTATATACCTCTATTAGACAAGATAAAATACAATCTAATATAAGAACTATAATAGCTTAGACTTAATAATTATAAGCAATACTTTCTTTGCAGACAATTAGGAAACTTATTAATTGTTTTATAAATATATAGTAATCTTATACAGTAGTCTAATATTTTAGAAGGCGGCTTAACAGGCTAAAGTAACTATATTAACTACTAAGGCTAAGCTACTTGCCCTTAAGTATACTACTAAAGAAGCTATAGCCTTTAAATGCTTCTTTTGCAAGCTGTCTTTTAATTTAAGAGATATTTAAACAATTTAGTGTAATATTTAATAAATAATTAAACTTGTTATTAAAAAGAATAAGTAAATTAGCACTTGTTTAAGATATATTAATATATAAAATATGTAGCTGCAGTAGGAATTTGCTAAAAAATTATTTTAAGTTAAATACTTAGAAACAGCAATTATACTAGCTAATAGACTAACTAAGACGCTTACTTAACAACAGTTTAAGAAGTTTAAGTAGTTACTTAACTTTTAGCAATTTAAGCACTTGATTAAAAGTAATAATAATTAATAAGTAAAAAATTTGTATTAAGTAGTAACATTTATATACTAAGCTAAGTTTTTTTTTAGTTGCTTAAGATAAGCAGAAGATTAGAAGCTAAACTAACTAAAAACTAAAACTAAGACTAGAAACAAGCTTACTAGTAAGCATTAGAATTATTATACTTACTAAACTTTATTAGTAAGTCTTACTTAGCTTTTTAAGCTTTAGCAAGCTTAAGCGTGTTATTTACTATTTTAGCTTAGATAGCTAAAGTGCGCAGATAAGTAGCATAAAAATATAAATCTAATTTATTACTCTTCTATATTAAGTTGCAAGATAATTACTTACTTACACTAGCATACTCTTGTACTTAAGACTTATAGTAATTAAGATAGTGTATGCGAGGGCAATTATAAGAACTAAAAAAAGGTAGTATTTTGTAAGCATAGTATTCTTAAACTAACAATTAATAAAAAGAATTTTATTATTATTACTACAACTAAATTTATTGTTGCTATAGCTAGTATAAATTATAAGCTAGCTATTAAGTAGGCTAAACTATAGATTAACTAGAAGCATAAGCAGTAGGCTTTTAACTAAAAAAACAACCTTAATTTAGACTTATAGCCTACTAAGTAAAATATATCTAGCGCAAATAATCTTTAACATTATATTCTTAGTTAAAGATACTTACTAGAGCAGGCTGTAGGAGCTAAGCGCTAAAACCTCTTGATAAATTTTTTTAATTATAGTAACTAGAGACTAAAGGCTTTTATATAGAAGGCTTTTTAGTTAACGTAGCGCTGCTATTAATTTCTTTATAGTAAGTAATAATAGTACTAAGCAGCTACTGCTTGTTAACGTAGTACTTATTATTGTTCTATTTTTTAAAACTAGTTAGTAAGCTAAGTAAGAAGCTTAAATAATTAATAACTTACGTCTTTATCTCTATACAAGGCTATATAGTAATTAGCAAGATTATTAATAACTATATAGTATATATAAGATAAGCAACTACTACAGCAAGTACTACTCTAACTACTAGTCTAAACTTAGTTAAAGCAGCGCTTAGTAAACAAACTATTAAGTATTTTTTTTATATAGCACTTATATAGAAAAATATAAGAATATAATAAATTAGTAGTAATTTTTAAAAAGCTTGTAGGCGCTTTTTTTTAAGTAGTTAAAGGCGCGTTGCGCCTTATTAACTATTTTATAAGTATTTCTAGCTTATTACTATTATTATATTACTATTTACGCAATACTACTTAAGTAGTAAGCTACTATAACTTTTACTTTAGCTTTTAAGCTGTCTTATTCCTACGCTAACTTAATTACTTAGTTAAGCTTTTATCTTAATTAAAGTTTAAATAAAGGCTTAATAGTAGACTTAACTTAATAGGTAAAAAAATTAATTTCTAAGTAGAGCTACTAGAAATTGTACAGTGCGCATATAGATTAAAAAGTAAAAGTAATAAATTTTTATTATTTTAAAAACTAGCTGCTTACTAAATTTTATTATTAAATAGGCTTTAACGCGCGTAATACTTATACTTAGCACTATTCTTACGCTTATAATAATAACTTTCTAAGTAATACTTATGCTTATTACTATTAAAGACAGACTATACTAGAAAAATTAGTAGATAATTAGTAAGAAAATAGTAAGGCAATAAGGCTTACTATATTAATAGTAATAAGGGTGCGTTAAAGATTAGAAAGACTTAGTAATTAATATTGTAGTAAGGCTAAATATTTTAAAGGGGTAGTAGATATAATTAGTATTTGTATTAACTGCGCATAGACTAATTAAGTGATATCTAGAGTCTATTTAATGTTTTAATATTATAACAGAACTAAGCTGCTTGCTTAATTAAAAACAACATTACAATATTACAACAAAAATAAAAGATTAGGCAGTAGAACTAAGATTGTAGACTTCTTAATTAACAACGTTAATTTAGTAAGGATTAACTTCTTGCTTACAGCTTAGATTAATAGTTTCTCACTAACCTAGGGGGTGTGTTAGAGTATTGGGACACTTTGTTGTGACCCTTAGTGATCAATACACTCATTTCACTCCATTTAATCAATATTAGTTGCCTCTTCTCAGCTCCCACAATAGTTAGTAGTTAAAATAGTTAGTTAGAGAGATATTACGCATTTTTGTTTCTGTCTAAACATGCAACACACTAATTACGTGCTAGTAATGCTAAACAAGGAGGCATAAGCCTAGATACCTATTGTTAGCAATAAATTTCTTTTTACTAAAAAAGTGTCTACAAAATGTGTAGTTACATCAAAAAGTTGTCTTAAAAGGCTAAAGCTATCAATTTCGTTATAAAGCTACTACTAGCAAAGAACAGTTTAAGTTGCGTATTTAATGTAATTTTCATAATTATTAAACACTTTTTAAAAATAGCAATTTACATATCTACATTATATACGTGTAATAGCAAGAGAACACTTTTTAGTAGTATAAGTATATAAACGCTAATACTATAATTTAAAATATGAACTAAAAATCTTTTACTAAAAAAACTTAGTTCGCCTTAGTATAAAGAACATTAGCCTAGCTTACTAACTTAGCAAGAAGCTTTCTAGCAAGTTTATAAAACTATTCTAAGTATAAAAAGTAGTTAGAATCCAAGCTTACTAATTACAACTACTACATTACTGTTATATTTATACTGTCTTTTATGTTTTCTCACTAGAATAATTAGAATTGCGTAGTAATCAAGAAAATAATGCTTAAGCAATAGAAATTAGCTCTAAAAATAAAAAAATTTAAGAAGTTAAAGAAATATTAGAAAAATGAATAAATGTAGTTAGCTAAAATACTAGTTGCGATAGAAAGGTTATAATAAATTATAAGATACCTAGACTCTAGCATTACAGTTTAAAATTATAGAAGAACTAATTAGGAAATATAAGCATAAATAAAGATTATTACATTCTAAGCATACTAAAAGAGTATACTAAACATTATTGCTGTGCTCCTAGAGCGTAAAATTAGGCATGTAAAAAGAATATAACTATAAGTATAAAAATTACCTACCTTTACTTATTATTATAAATCTCTTTACTACTACTATTACTTATCTTATTATTACTACTACTTCTAGCACTACTATTATAAGCACCACCTACGCCTAGACTGCGCTCAAGTAGTAGCTTATTATTATTACTTAAGCTCTTATTATTATTATTATTATTATTAGCGGGGCTAGCAATTCTAGCTATATAACTAGTTATTAACTTAAAAGCAGCTGCTATACAGCGCTACTTTACTAAAATCAAGCTTACAAAATAACGTAAAAATATTAGCACCTAAGTAAAAACTTCTACAAAAGTACTAGTGTGCGCAGCAGCCTAGTAGTAGTTAGATAGCTTAAAGTTAAATTAGCGCTAGCAGCGCGTAAGCTTAACGCTAGCTATAATAATAGTTAAGTTAGTCCTTAAAATAGTAGTATCAGTAACTACAGTATTAAAATGAAAGCAAAGTTAATATAAATAATTTAAATATTTATTAAGTGCTATAAAAACTTACTTAGGTTAGCAAAAGAGTAGTTAATGAAGTAGAAGACCTACTTTAGTATCACTACTACAGTTGCCTTTAGTATAATAGATATAACAATAATGCTTAGTTCTTTTATAAATTTTCTATTGCTTAGTAATATTTTATACACAGCGCAGGCAGGTTGTATATAAAGTAATAAAATTAATAGCTTTTTTAAGTATACTAAACTTGTACAGCTAAGCATTTTGTAAGTAGGACTTTTTAATGTACTTAAAATTCAAATAGTAGACTATAATAAAGATTAGAGCTTATTCTTATATAGCTTAGTAAGCACGCTAAAGTTGCGTGTTAAGTAAGTTAAATAAAACAAGAATTACATAAAATATACTAGAACTTTTTTTATTATTGTAGCAAATATTACCTTGCATAGACTACTTATAAGAATTATATACTCTTACTTTTACTTTTAAATTTTTTTTAGAAATAAACAATAAAATCTAAGAGGACTATAATATTGCTATAAAGACTTAAGCCCTAAGCTTGCTATACGTCTAATTTACAGGTAACACGCATTTTAAGCGCCTATAAGTTGCGCGTTAGACACAATCTTTGCCAAACTATCCTTATATATAATTTTGGAAGTTTTAATTCAAGGCTGTTAGGACGCTAGGCTAGAGGGAGAGGCTCTGCTACGGAAAGTTGCGTGTTGGCTAAATCCGCCAAGCTCGCTTATTGTTAGCTTACCCACTTTTAATTATACACATAAGAGGCTCCTTACCAGCGAGAATACTAGCAGGTATTATTGCTTGAAATATACGCACGTTATTATTTTAGAGCTATCTCTCACTATCTTCTGTGGTGTAAAGCAATTACTATTTCCTGAAGCCACCTCTTACACTCTTGAATATGAATAAAAAAGACTTTATCACTAAAGTAAATGGAAGGTTGAAAAAAAATAACAGCTACGACTTAATATAGTTTTGGGAAGTTAGTAACTATTCTAGCTTACGTTTTTATAGATAGTTATAGCTTTATCTTTCGTTTTTATTTTCTAATTAGCTGTTAGAGCTTTAAAAATTAGCTAGATTGAAGATATTTATAATAAAAAGCACTTAGTATTTGTTATTTAATCTTCTAATAGCTACACTAATTATAATACTAGTCTAGCTTAGCTTAAAGAGGGGTTTAAAAGAATACTAAATTAAAAGCTTATTCAAAATACTAATTACTTCTTCTTAATAGCAAGAAACTTGGCTTAGTTATAAGTTTTATAATTACTATAACAACCATAAAACTCTATTAGCTGTATTCTTTTACTTATCTAACTTATACGTTTTAACTACGTAATACAAAATTGTTTGAGCCTTTCTAAACTACTTACTTAACTAAGATTTATTCTACTTTTATAAAAGCTAAAAGATTTAACTAATAGTAGAAGAAGACTTTTTTTTCAAGAGCTTAAAGTACTACTTTTAAATAACAGAGTATTAGAAAGTTTTTTAAAGCAACTAAAGTCTATTAATTTAATTTTAAGGGGTTTATTGTTGAAATTCTACAAAAAAGTGTTACGATCTAGTTACGAACCCAAGTCTTACAGAGAGCTACCGCAACTAGTAAACTAAGATCAAGACGGCTAACCTGAAAAGCCACCGCAGCGGATAGTCACGTAACCGATCACTACGCCAAGGACTAACAATAGGAGGTCACGTACACTATTGCTAGGAGCGATCACGGCTACCACAACTATTGCTAAGAGCAATCACGACTGTTAAGGCTACTGCCTAGTATATAGTAATAGGCAATGTGCTCTTATTGCTTATTGTGTTCAACTTTGTACAACTTATGTGTTAAATTAAGGATTACTTAATTCTCAACCCTCTTGTGTTATTTACATTGTTCTACTAAACGTGCTAACACAACCCCGTACTATTATATCAATCTACTAATCGTGCTAATACACCAACCGTCCATCGCACTCACTCGTTCCCGAGAACCAACCCTAGATCATCTTTGGACGACCTTCACGATAAGCTTTTTGTTTAAACAAGTATTTAGCTTCTATACTTAGTAAAGATAGTTAGCTTAAAATAAAAACTTTATATGCTGTTTAGTATAGAATTAGAGCACTAAAAAAGAAAGAAAATATATTAAAGCTTTTACTATAACGTGAACTACCACTAAGTAAGACAACCTACTAAGTGAGATAGTTTTGCTTAGCACAAGTAACTTCCATATTAATGCAGTATATCTCTACAACAGAATGCGCATATTTCTAATAAAGAAAGTAAAATTTAATCTACTTTTTCTACCTATACTCTATATCAATTTTAAAGCCTCTAACACGCTGCTAAAGCGTTTAATAATTTTTTTTGATATTAGCTTAACAATACAATAGAACTAACGTAAACTATTATTAAGCCGGCTATATTAGTATGCTAGCTACTATATTCAGCATAACTAACTTAACTTATACATCTTTAATTCTGTTGCTATTAAACAATGAGCACGCGTACGTTATGCTAGCATTTAATTTAAAAAATGCTTTTATATCTTTATTGTATATGTGCGCATTGTGCCTAGTCTAACTATAGTTTCTACAGCGCTGTAAAGCTAGTTAGGCTACTTCTTAACTACTATTACTATAAGTATTTTTAGATTGCTAAAGTGCTGTAAACGCTTTGGTAGCTACCTACGCTGCTATAGTCTTACACTTTATAGTACTACTATACTAGATCTCCTTTCTTTTGCGCAATATCTATGTAGTTATTTTTACTAATTACTTTTTAAGCTTATAAATTTAAGTATATTAAAGTATATCTTTATATAGTATTAGTTTACTACCTTTTATAAGCTAAGAATCGCTAGCCAAGGCTATTACTAGTAATTAATTACAAAAATTATGTACTAGCTTTAACTAAGATCTAAACTTATAGGTATTGCTTAGAGTCTGTAACTACTACAGTATCACGGATAATTGTGCATTAGCTAGATCCGCTAAGCTTGCTTATTACTAGCTTGCACACTTGCAATTGTGCTTATAAGCTGCTCTTTACTTATAAGAGTACCTGCAGGTATTATTACTTAAATTATATACACGTTATTATTCTAAGCTATCTATTACTATCCTTTGTAGTATAAAGCAAGAACTATTACCTAAAACTACCTCTTACAAAATACTACCTCCTCCTTATAGGGTAATAGTTTAGAGATAGCTCCCTTAACGCAATTTGACACTAAAAGTAATTAGAGAAGCTAGAGACCTGCTGCATTTAAACCGTCTAATCCTTCTCTAACTCTATTAAGGCCTAACACACCTAGAGAGCCTAAGGAGCGTACTTAAGACGCACCTTTAAGGCTTAAAGAGCGCATTGAAGTAATAAAGAAGCAACAAAATAAACTTTGATTCTTATAATAATTATATAAGCTAGAAGAAAAAGTAGCAAAACAAGAAGGGGTTAAATAGAGGGAAATCTTAAATATATTAATAGTACTAACTATAACAGCCTACGCGCAGAACGCACTTAAGCAAAAGTAACTCTACATATACAACACGCGTTTTGTGTCGAACGGGGTGAAGAACAGTCCGAGCATTGTATCGTTCGTATGCGGGTTGTTCGTATGCGAGTCGTTCGTATGCGAGTCGTTCGTATGCGGTACCGTGTGGTGTGGGAAATCCTGAAGGTGAGAAGTAGCAGGCAGGGAGCTTTTATGAAGAAGTATTGCAGGCTCCCGCTGCGGTAACGTACGTGTCCTTACCCTCCTCCTCCATCTCCATTGCAATCTTGTTGCCAGCCTATGGCTGGCAATCGCCGTTGAACACGTTTTAATTGGTGTCGTTTTTATTCCACCCACCGTTCGAATCTCGTTGACTACACACAATCTTTTTTTAGACTTTTGCGACTGATTTGTAGAGGGTAGCTGCTTTTTACTTTTTTGGAAAACCTATTTTAACTACAACAACAACCACCACCTTTAATACCTCAAAAAATAAATAAGCTGCTCTTTACTTCTAAGGACACCTGCAGGTATTATTGCTTATAATATATACACGTTATTGTTCTAAGCTATCTCTTACTATGCTCTATGGTGTAAAGCACGTACTATTGCCTAAAACTACCCTTTACATACAGCGTCCCTAGAAGGAGAAGTTCTAGCAAAGTACATAGCTATACTTTAAGGCAATTTAATACTACTCCGTATTGATAAAGACCAGCCCTACTACCTTCAAAGCCTTTTGAAAGTATTTTCTTATAAATATATTAGAAAACGCGTTTTTAAAAGTAGGAAGGAAGCCTTTCTTATTAATTTAGAAAACGCGTTAGCGTACTAAGGCTCTAGAGCGTTTAGAGTACTTACGTTTTAGAAGCAAAAAGTAGACTATTATAAGTAGCTAGAAAATGTATAATAAATAATATAGTATTTATTTTTTAAGGTATTGTTAGAGTATTAACACGCGGATCACTCTGTTGATCAGGTGATGCTGGTAAGCTGTTCACGTGACGGCCCCGCTAGCGTCTATATAAACGTGCCAGATCGTCTTATGTTATTTTAGTGATTATTGGACACTTTGTTGTAGCACTTAGTTAATTAATACACTTACTTTCTACTTAGGTAATTAAACAATTGCTCCTTCTTAGCTCCTATAGTTATAAGCCTAGCCACTTAATTATAGTAGTAATTCCTACTGCGCAATTAGCAAGCTAGAAGGTTAACTTTTTAATTATTACTTTACTCTTCTCTACCTACCTACAGCACGGCCAGCAGATCGCTGCGGCTGCTGTACCTCATTTCTACTTAACTATACAATTAACCTCCTAATAATTTATCCTATAAGTTACAGGCTACTGTTATTGTTAACACAGCTACTAACTAACTAATCCTACGCATACCTTAACAATAATCTATGTTGTAATTCTATAAAGTATCTTATTAAGATAAACCTCTTTAATACACTACTTATTACCTTAAGAGTAATTCTTAAGGCTTAATTAGACTAGCTAACCTAGTTTGCTCTATTAAGACTGCACTGCTTAAAGAAAGGCATTTAAAATTAGGTTAATCCTAATTTCCTAGACGTGCGCTTAATAGATTACTAGGAGCCTTAGTATCCTAAGTTGCCTAAGAATATTAAAGAGCCTGTTGCTCTACTACCTAGCGCAAGTACCTAAGAATAAGAAGACTATAAGATTACTTAACATAAATATAAGACTTATTTAATTAACACTAGATATAAAAAAAAAATTATAATAAGCTAGTTAATAAGTACAAAGTACACACTACTTAATATATAAAAAAAGTTGCTAAAATTACTAATATCAAGAACTAGATTAGTAAGACTAGATATCTAGACCTACTATTAAAGGCCTTAATAAGTATAATTACTTAAAACTTTACTAGTCTTTAAGCTTTAGTAAAGATTCTAAAGAAGAATCTTCCTCTTATATATTAGAATACTTAGTATTTAAATAAAGCGTAATATAAATCTTACCTAAACAAGGCTTACTAAAGACAAATAAGCTATAAGCATTAGTTTACTAAGTAGCAGCTCCTATATTAATAAGTAACAATCTACTCGCTATCTAAAGTTATTAGACTATTAGTAGTTACTAATCTTTTAAACGCCTTAAGTACTAAGATTATACTAAACTAGTTACGTAAGAAGCGTAATAAGCTATAATAAGTAATAACACTTAGTAGAGCTTAATCAACTCTTAATAATCTTAAAAAAGATTTTTAGTATTTTGTTGCAGAATTAATTAAGTACTTTCTCAAAAGAAAAAAGACATGTAGTGTTTTAAACTAGATGTAAATTAGAGATATCCTATTAATTAATAAATAACTTAAGGTTAAACAAGAGTAGTAAGTAATTACCTTCTTATCTCTATAAGCAAAGTAAAGAATTAAAGAATAAGTACTTCTAGACACTGCGTAACTACTTCTAACTTTAAACTACAGTTACAAAATTTATTTTTACTAATAGAATACTAATTAATCTAACAGATAATAATTAAAAGAAGTTTATTAAGTAATAGAACAGTAATAGATAGGCAGCGCTGCGCATCTAGATTAAGAAAAAAGGCTAGAAGGCTAGCACTAGTAGATTAGTTGCTAATAAACTAAGTAGAGCGTACCCTAGCTTATTAGTTCTAGCACTAATAAACTTCAAGAACTTGCTTAAGGAAATTAGTCTAAATATATTTAGTGCAGCTTTTACTTTTTACGCGTTGTCTTTTTGTATAATTATAAATAGTAGAGCAGCAGTCTACATACTTAATAGCATTAATTACCTAGTATTAAGCACTTATTGCAAAGAAATTAAGAACAAAACTATTAAGGCAGGCATTTAATCTATTCTAGTTGCTAGAATAGGAAATAGGCTACTTAAGAACGTCCTGCATAGCAAGGCTAGCTCTAAGATAGCTAATTTTCTATTTACTAACGTTCAGTATGTACTAGGCTTCTACATTAATATTGCCTTTAAAGCATAGCGTAAGTAGGCAGGCATTTAGTATCTAGAATATAATTACACTATAAAATATAAAATCATTAAAAAAAACATTGTTTTAATTAACTTAGAGTATTACTTTAATCTCTTATTTGTTAAATATAAGTAACTCTTTTATTATATTACTTAACTACTACTAGTAAACGCTGTAGTATAATTAAGAAATTCTTAAGTACACACTAGTATTAAAGATCTATAGCATTAATAATTAAGACACTTGAGATAATAAGCTATTAAAGCTTTAGTCTACTTAGCGTAGAACACTTAGGTTACTAGCAAGAAGGTATTAAAATGTAATTACTACACAATAGCTTATGCTTTATAAGTAATTTTATAACAACAAAAAAAAATTTATTTCAACTTTTTTATAAGGTCTTATAAGTTTTTTTATATTTCTTAACTAGTTAACTGCTTAAGAAAGAGGCACTAATCATCAAAAAAAAACTACTTAGGCAAGCTTTACATTATAATATTTAGTTCAAGATACTAAATAATATTATACTTGTAATAGAAGGCTTTACTATAAGGATTAAAAGGAAATATTAGTAGAAAGTTATAAAAATCTATTAAAATAACAACACTGCTACACTGCCTTAAAGAGGGCAATTAAGATTTAAGGAATAAGCAATAGATAAAAAAAGAATTATAATTAAAATCCTACTGCTATGTACTTATAAGCTTAATAGCTTAGTAGAGAGAGCTAGCTAATAGCTAATTATAAAGGCTAATAAGATGCGCATAAGCGCTAATCTACTAGCTAAGCTCTAGCTAGTAGTTATAATTGCAGCAGCTTACTTGCATAGAGTAAGCCCTTCTAAGATTTATAGCTACTAATCCCTTAACTAGGTACTTAAAGAATAGTTTAGGAAATATTTCTAATATTATTAACTACTTATAATTAGACATTAGACTGCTAATTTACGCCTAAAATAGAGTAGAATTTATGCCTAAGGCTGCTAAGCCTAACTATTTAATAGATAGAAGGCAGCTGGGCGCAATTATTAAGAATTTAAGATTAATCATTGCAGTATAATTAGATATTTAGTTAGTAATTAAGCCTCTAATACATACTATATATGGGTACCTAGACTTAATTAGGTAATTACTACCTATCATTTAACTTCTAATAAATATTTGTTGTATAAAGAATATTACGAGGAAGAGCTACTAAAATATTAGGCAATTAATATTATAGAAATCTTTAATAAAGGCAAGCTAGTTAATTTTCAAAATAACTTAAAAGTCTTCTTGCTTATTTAAGAAAGAGCAGATTAAGATACGTAGCTAACTACTAAAAACTTTAAAACTAATTTATTTACTATCTTAAGCAGTAAAGAAGGCCTAAATACTAAAAAAAAAGGTAAATTAGAAGACGCTAAGCAAATAGAGCACAAGGCTAGTGCACTATTAGGAACTTGTTTAGATTAGTAGCAGGATACTAGTCTTACTACCTTAGAACTTACTCTTAAACTAAAGACTTTAGAGAGTAACAAAGTAGTTAATTATAGGGTATTTAATAGTTAACTAGCAGTGCGCTTGTTTAGAAAAGCTAACCCGTTACTACTTAGGGGCTTAGGGCCTCTTAATTATAATAAGCTAAATAACTTATTACTAGTCTAACAGACTATACCTAAAGACTTTAATACGCTAGCTAATTGTAATAAATCTCTTGCTTAAAGTAATTAAGTTGTAGATAGTAGAATATTTTGTAGTTTTAGATCCTAGGTCTTAAATAGCAGACAGAGTAAGCAATTACAAGCTTAACCTTTACTTACTAAATAAAGTGCTAGAATTACTAGTAAAAGCCTAAATTAGCTTATAAATTGTTATCTTCTACTACGTAAGCTAGGCGGCGGGCGTAAGCATAAAGACGTAACTTAAGATTCTAACAATTAACTAGAAGGTAGAAGCATAAGAAGTATTAACGCATTAATTATAAATCATAAGAATTTATTATAAATTAATTTTTATAATACTTATCTGCTAGGTTTGCAAGCAACTTAAGAACACTAAATAAGCTATAAAACTTTTAATTATGTAGTTATAGCGGCTTTGCTTACTAAGTATAAACTAAATATAAAAAAAAAGCCTTAAAGTATTGCAGGCTCCCGCTGCAGTAACGTACGTGTCCTTACCCTCCTCCACCTCCTCCACCTCTATCGCAATCTTGTTGCCAGCTATAAGCTAGCAATCGCCGTTAAACACGTTTTGATTAGTATCGTTCTTTTAGTACCTTTAGCAAATTTTTTAACCCTAATTTTACTTAGTAGTCTAAGCTTTTCTGCTCTAAGCGCTTAGCGCGTGGACCTTATCTACTTACCGTCTAAATTTTGTTAACTACACACAATCTTTTTTTAACTTTTGCGACTAATAAGTAGATGGCAGCTGCTTTTTACTTTTTTGGAAAACCTATTTTGACTACAACAACAACCACCACCTTTGATACCTTAAAAATAAGTAAAAAATACTTAACTGTATCGCTATAATTTACCTAAACCGCTCAGATTGTAAAAGTAATTACTCTAGCATTCTATAAAGACCTTGTTTAAAGATGTCTATAAGAAAGGGATTAATTAGTTAAGTAAAAATAAGACTAAGACCAAAATATTAAAAGAAGAAGTAGATTATTGACTAATACTTATAAAGTAGGTTTAGACTTATAAGTTTAATTAAGACAGCTTTTTTTTAAATGCAAGGCGCAGATTGTTATAAAATGTGATTTCTAGAAAAAGAACTTAATTAATTCAACATATGCTGCTATATTAGCAGCTAAGTTTTTTAAAGTAGTAATAGCTATTACTACTAAGAATAATCTAGAGAATAAGTAATATAATATTGTAAAAGCATTCTTTGATACGTTATTTACAGTAAATATATTAGCAATTTATAAAACGCTAAATAGCTTTAAGAAGCTTAGAGAGTGCGTATAGCTTAACTGCGTACTTTAGAAATTACAAAACTAGCTACAGTTGTAGTATAAGAAGTTTTTAAAATTACTAAAGAAGACTAGACTAATTGCCTTACTAAAAGAGCGCTGCCTGTTTATTTATTAAAAAAAGAGGACTCTAGTTTCTTTTTATATAGATACTATCCTACTGCTCTTTATAAAAGATTATGAGCAGAAGGCATTAAACTTTTAGTTAAAGATTATAGACAAGTATAAAATATAGGAACAAGAAGTAGGTAAATAGTTCCTTAGTATCTAAGTAATTAGAGATTATAAAAAGCTAATTTATTCGCTTATATATAATACGTATATTAATAAGATTACAAAGAGGTTTAAGCTAAAAAATAGCAGTTTTTTATGACTTTACTGCTATCTAAGGAGCTAATTAAGAATTCTACTAGAGTTACTAACTAAAAAATTAAGGCTTACTAAAAAAAGTTAAATTAGAGCTGTACACAGCTATTATACTTTAACTAGATCTTGCTTGCTAAATTTTAAAGCTTTTACACTTTCTTGCAAACTCTAGTAATTAGTATATCAAAAGTATAAAACATGTAATTATATATCTCTATTATATAAGATAAGATGCAATCTAATATAGGAACTATAATAGCCTAGACTTAATAACTGTAGGTAATACTTTTGTTTGCAGATAATTAGGAAACTTATTAATTATTCTATAAATACATAGCTATTCTATATAGTAGTCTAATATTTTAGAAAGCAGCCTAGCAGACTACAGTAACTATATTAACTACTAAGGCTAAGCTACTTACTTTTAAGTAAACTACTTCAAAGGCTATAGCCTTTAAATATTTCTTTTATCAGCTGTTTTTTAATCTAGAAAAAGTTTAGACAGACTAGTATAATAATTAATAAATAATTAAACATAGAGTTAAGAAAAATAAGTAAATTAGCACTTATTTAAAATATGTAAATATATAAAATATATAGCTATAGCAGAAATATTCTAAGAAATTATTTTCAGTTAAGTACTAAGAAATAGTAATATTACTAGCTAATAAACTAACTAAGTTGTTTACTTAATCATGGTTTAAGAAGTTTAAGCAATTACTTAACTTTTAGCAAGTTAAACACTTAGTTATAAGTAATAATAATTAATAAGCAAAGAATTTATATTTAGCAGTAATATTTATATAC
Organism: Alternaria gansuensis; assembly: GCA_009289805.1. Classification (NCBI taxonomy): domain Eukaryota; kingdom Fungi; phylum Ascomycota; class Dothideomycetes; order Pleosporales; family Pleosporaceae; genus Alternaria; species Alternaria gansuensis. The sequence continues at coordinate 87,048 of WBOK01000045.1, read as the reverse complement.
TAAGCTAAGTATCTTCTTATTTACTTAGAAAAAGTAAAAGATTAATAAGCTAAACTAACTAAAAACTAAAAACTAGAACTCAGAATAAGATTACTAGTAAGCATTAGAGTTATTATACTTACTAAACTTTATTAGTAAGTTTTACTTAACTTTTTAAGCCTTCGTAAGCTTAAGCGCGTTGTTTACTATTTTAGTTTAGATAGCTAGGGTCTACAGGTAAGTAGTATAAAGGCGCGAACTTAATCTATTACTCCTATATATAGAATTGTAAGATAATTAATGGCTTACTTTAGCATACTTATACTTATATAATTAAGTTGTATAGCAATTAGGACGACAATTAGAAACGCAACAATATAAAGTAAAAAAAGGCAGTATTTTACAAGTATGCTATTTTTAAATTCTTAATTAACGTAGAAAATGCTACTGTTGCTTCTAAAGCTATTAATGCTGTAACTATTATAAATTATAAGCTAGCTGTTAAGCAGGCTATACTGCAAGTTAACTTAAATTACATATAGTATTATGTAAATGGGTCGTGGGTACCCACGCGTGGGTATAGGTTGGGTTGGGGTCGCACAGACTAGTGGTTGTGGTTGTAGTTAGGTCGCACTAACTAGTAGTTGTGGTTGTGGTTAGGTCGCACTAACTAGTAGTTGTAGTTGTAGTTAGGTTGTACTAACTAGTAGTCGTAGTTGTAGTTAGGTTGTGGTTAGGTTGTAGTTACGTGCTATTTATAGTAATAAATAGCTGTGTTAAACAGGTAAGATTAGGAGAGGTAAGGGTAAGAGAATTAAGCTAAGTAAGCACTAATTTAGTTACAACCTTAACCTAACTACAACTACATATAGTAGTTATGTTGTAGTTGTTAACATAGTTAGTTATTAAAGTATAAAAGGTAATTAAAAGAGCATCTTTATATTATTATACAAGAAAGGAACTCTAACTACTAGCTATGTAGTCTTTTTGTAGAAAGCTAAAAGAATATAAAGTTAGTACTAAACTTCTTGTAGTATCTAACTGCTATTTTTAAATCTTTAACTTAAATAGTAACTCTTTTTGCATAAATAGTATTAAGGTTACAGTCTATATTTATTAGTATAAACTTTAAAAATAATAAGAGTAGTTACAATACTTTTAAAATAGCTAACTAAGAATGCTTTAGCTAACTCTTAAAGAGTATAAATTGCCTTTACTTAAAAGTGTAAATTAGAGTAATAAGTATGCGCAATCTTATAAATAAGACAGCTAAACAGGAGTTTGCGTAGTTATAGTTTAGTTAACTTTTACTACTTCTTAATCTTTTTTAGCATAATAGCTATACGCTATTAGTGTTTAACTATAATAAAAGACTGTAATAACTTACTGCTTAGCTTATATTAACGTTTTTTCTTAATAGCTCTAGCCTTTATAAATAATATAAGTAGCTTTTAACTAGCCTTTACTTGTAAATTTTTTTATCAGCGCTTTACTACTAGTTAAAGCTTATACAGTTTGCTTAGTACGTGCTATTATAGTAGTTATAAGGTTGTTAAAATTTGTAGTAAGCGTGTAGAATTATTATTAATTATTTTTGTAGTAATAGGGTGCGCAAGTAGACGTAATAAAAAGCTATTATAATGCAACTTGTTAGGGTGTATTGTTAGTAGGTAGTAATTAGTAGGGTGTCTAAATATAGGAAAAATGTTAATTTTTGGTTAGCTTTAGTAGGGGCGTACGGGCTACACTAGCTACAATATAGTAATATTTCTATATTTCTACCTACTATTTAACTACTATAACTAAAATTAACTAATTACAGTTAATTATTATATTTATTATAATAACAATAATTAAATAAGACCTAAGCAATAGTTCTAAAGGCCTAGTTCTGATCATTTTAATTTTAGTGCTACTAGGTTTTAAACGCAATAAGTAAGAGAAGCTTATATAAGTATTTAATACAGCTATTAATTATAGCGCATGCTAATTTGTAAAAGGTTATAAATGTAAAAAAGATAAAATTAATAATATAGTTACGTAACGCGGCTAAGGTAGTTGAAAGAAAAATTACTTTACAAATTTAAAAGTCCCAATAAAGAAATTGTTAAGCTCTAGTTCTTAAGCTATTACGCAAAGAAATTAAGCAGCTTAACTTAATTTTAAAATATAGACTTTATAAAATATATGTAGCTAATTGCGCTGCTATATACTGATTAAAAAAAAGAATAAAAGGCATAAAACAATACAAGAATATAAGTGTAGATAAGTATAAAAAAAGAATAAAGGCAGCACAAGAAGTACTTAACTAAAAGTAATACAACACCTAGAAAAGTAGTAAGTTAATATAGTTATTTATTATAAAGTTATGCTTACTTATAAATAAGTATGTAGCTACAGACAACCCTTAATTAAATTAATAAAAAATAAAAAGACGTATACTACAAAGTTAATATAAAGCAGTATAAAAGAATTCTAAATAAAGTAGGGTAAGTAACAAAGAGCTTAAATAATAGCAGCTAAAGTTGCATATATACTTAAATTTATAGCTCTAGCAGTATTTTTAAAAAAATTATATGTTGCACTTATAATAAAAAAATTAGTTAAGCTTTATACTGATACTTTTAAAAGTAAATAAGCTAAAAAGAAATAGCAAGACTTTATTAAAAATATTAGTAACTTAGTAAGGTCTAACTTTACTTAGTATAAGCTATTAGTCTTTGTATTAAAGGGAGAGAAAAACAGTTTAAGCATTATATTGTTTATATGCAAGTTGTTTATATGCAGTACTATATAGTGTAAGAAATTCTAAAAGTAAGAAGCAGCAGGCAAAGAGCTTTTATAAAGAAGTATTGTAAGCTCCTACTGCAGTAATGTATGTGTCCTTACCCTTCTCCTCTATCTCTATCGCAATCTTGTTGCTAGCTATAGACTAGCAATTACTATTAAACACGTTTTAATTAGTGTTGTTTTTTAGTACTTTTAGCAAGTTATTTTAACCCTAATTTTTACTTAGTAGTTTAAGCTTTTCTGCTCTAAGCGCTTAGCGCGTAAACTTTATTTACTTACTATATAAATCTTATTAACTATATACAATTTTTTTTTAACTTTTGCAACTAATTATTAAATAGTAGCTACTTTTTACTTTTTTCAAAAACTCTATTTTAACTATAACAACAACTACTACCTTTAACACTTTAGAAATAAATTAAAAATATAAGTTTAAAAAAGTTAGCTGTTGCTATAATTAAAAATTAAAAGTAAGTTTTAACACATCTTTTTATTATATATACTTACTAACTAGTATAGACTATTTAAGCCTCTGCTAGTATATAAGTCTTTAGAACTTAGCAACAATACTATTTTATACACTAATAAGCTATATATTAAAAGACTTAATAGTGATAAATGCAAATAATAAATAAATAATCATTCCAATATTAATGCGTATTATAATTAATGTAAGGATAAGTATAAGACTAAGAAGTAGTAGCAGAAATTATAGGCTAGAGTTAAAAACAAAAAATTATAATAAAAATATAGATTTTAGTAATTCTATAGACTTTAAAGGCTTTTTAAATTAATTATAGTAGTATTCTTATGCTAAGTTATTAGTATTAATTAATACTTATTACAGCTAATTAACATAATTTATATAATAAAAAAATTATTATATAACTTTATTACTATACTGCTTTAATTTTAACGTTCTTTAAATTAATAAAGTCTAATTAAAAAGCGCCTAATATAGTACGTAATTAAATAGACAAGTTAATCTTAGTTCTACTATACACGCGTCTACTAAAGGCCTACTATATATAGCTTATATACTATTAATGTTGTAAAGCAAATATTTATGTGTTGTACGTTAGTAATAGCAATAATTTATTATAGCTTTTTATTACATTTTTAAACTAAACGCTATTTACTTATATATTATAGCTAAATATATTTATAAGCTTCTATAAAACCTTTACTAATTCTAAATAAGTGAATACTAAGTTATTTAGAAAGAAAAGTAGAAGAAGTTAAAATTATTAATATACTTACTTTAAAAAGGTATACAAGAAAGAAGAAATAAAATTATAACTTATTAAAATAAGTAGTAGAGTACAACTAGCTAGGCTTAAAATCTAAATAGTAAATTTTCTTACTAGAACTATGCTACCTATACTAGTAGTATTTAGTTAAAGTTTAGAGAAGCTGCCTATATTACAACTAGCTACCTTTATATATTTTATCTTAACTATAGTATAATCCTGCAATACTTAAGGCGAACAAGAATAGAGACTAAACACCTTATAAACTATATTAATATAGTTAATTATTAAAGTATATTAACTTCTATTTATAATAGTTTGTGTACAACAAACTGTATATATACTTAACTTTAAAAACGTAGTATACTTACTTTAATACTAAAATTTATTTAAAATGCTTTTAAAAAAAAGCTTATTTAAGTAGTTATTAATAGTAATTAGCTATTTTAAACTATTAAGCAGCTATTATTTACGTACTTTCTTTAATACTTAAGGCTTTAGACTATAATAATTACTTATTCTAGATTTAAGTTAATGTTTTAGAACTAGTTTAAAGAAGCAAAAGCCTTTTTTTTTAATAACTTAAGCTCTACAACTAAGATTTTAATTCTACTAGATGTATAGTTTATAGCTAATTATTTTAGCTTTCTTATATTTTAGAGTTACTATATTATACTAAACTAGCAATTTTAATAAAAACTACTTAATTTTATACTAATACGCAGATAACATACTAAAATTTTAATAGCTATAGAGGTACTACGTGTACTTTTAGACACTAATACTAAGTTTTGCTTTCTAGCTATTACTTGTAATAATACTAGCAACAATATAGTACTTAGTTAGATAATTTAATTAATACTAGTAGATAAGAATATTAGCTAAAGCGCCTTAGAAAACACTATTTTATGCCTAGCTTATAGTATTAAATTAGTAGTTTAAAAGATAATTTAATATCTCTTACTAGCTACTACTATAAAGGTTAGACTTAGAGACGTCTTACGCAGGCAACATATTAAAGTAATTAAATATAAAATTTATTTTCTAAACACACTTTGCAAGGTATTTATACTTTTATTATATTCAATTATTATATTTTAACTACTATCTAGATCTAAGCTATTTGCATTACTATTAATATGTTACTATAATAGTACAAGCAATTTTTTACTACTTAATAATATTTACTACTAAGGGAACAACTTTCTATTATTTTTAATGTAAAGACTTAATAAAACTTAATATATAATATATATAAGCGCGCGCTTAAGCTCTTAAAATATATTAATAAATAGCTAGTATAAGAAATAGTAATAAAAAAATTACTTATATTATTATTAGCTTTAATCATAATATAAAAAAAATTAACTTTTATAACTTTAAGCGTTTTTGACTCTTTTTTATTAAGTAGTACTATATTAAAGTAATTATAAAGATGCTTAAACAGTGTAAGGACGCTATAAGCTTTTAAAGTAAAAACTAAAAGCTTTAAGTGTAATATATTTAGCTTATATATAACTATCTTTCTATTTTTATAAACTTAATGCTAAATAATTTTAATAAAGACGTAGAAATTTGCACTATAAAGTAGCTTATAATAGTATAAGCTACTATAAATAAAAGAAAAAAAAATTAAGCAAGTACTACGCAAAAATATTAGCTAAGTAAAAGTTTTTATTTAACTACGTAGCTATTTTAAATTTAACTTAAGAGCTTACTATATATAAAGTATAGTTATTATAGTTTGTTATTATAAAAAAGTACTAATTAGCTTACTAGAAATTTACATAGAAACCTTAAAATAAGTATATATATTACAAACAGTTTTTTAACTATTTTAATTAATATAATAATAATAAAAAGGTAGATTCAACACTAGTCTTTACTTTTTTTTTAAAAAAGATACTTAGTTATAAAGAGTTTTAAAGGCCTACTCTATTAATTGCTTTTTAATAGCTTTTTTACTTTAAGTTAAATATCTTTAACGTAAGAAAGAAAAGAGATAAAATTTTTACATAACAAGAAAAAAAAATTCTACTTTAGCACATTTTGCATTAAACTAGGGATAGTATTTAATATTTTAAAGTAGTAGTAATAGAATAAAAATACTTATTTTTAGCTATTTTAAGTTGTAAGAAATATATTAGCAATTCTAATTACTAATATTAGTGTTAAGCGCGTTTTTAATACTGTAAAAGATGTTATTAGTAATTAAAAGTATTACTTTTTAGCTTTAACTATATAGTAGATTATAGTTTTTAAGGATACTATCTTCTTAGATTTAAAGGCGGAAGAAATTTTTATATAAAATAAAGATATTAGCCTTAAAGCACTATATAATAAAATTAATAGTATATTTAAGCTTCTAGCGCCTAGAGATGGTACATATAGTCTAAAGGAAGAAATAGTAGAAGATAAGCTTATAAAAAAAGACTCTCTACCTCTAGTATAAAAGTAGCAGCGCCTTAAAGCTTAAGCGTTACCATAATTATAAGCTATAATAATTAACTGTAGTAGTAAAGTTTTAACTATCTTCTAACGTTAACTAGTAATAAATATTAAATACTATAACCTAACTCTAGTCTATGTAACATAACTATAACTACAATCTAACTTATACTTATAACTTATTTACTAGCCTAGGTATAAGTTAAATTATAGTTGTAGTAAAGTTATATTGCATAGACTATATAACTAAATTAGTGCTTACTTAGCTTACTTCTTCTAATTCTACTTATTTAACACAGCTTTTTATTACTATTAATAGCACGTAACTACAACGTAACTACAACTATAACTATAACTTAACTTATACTTATAGTCTATGCGCGTAACTATAACTACAACTACTAGTTAGTACAACTTAACTATAACTATAACTATTAGTCTGTGCGACCTTAACTTAACCTATACCTACGCTAAGCGTAACTTAGCGTAGGTATAAGTTAGGTTAGGGCTGGGTTAGCTTACGTCAGACCCTACACACAACCCAACCTATACCTATTTACTAGCCTAGTATTATAAAGCTTATATTCTTAATTAAAAGCGTTTACTAGAGTAGGAGCAAGAGTAGGTACTAAGAGCTAAGCAGCAAAACTACAAGACAACATCTCTTAAGCGCAGCAATTTTTAACCAAAAGCTTCTACGCAGAAGGCTTTCTAGTAAACGTAATACTACTATCAATTTTTTTATAGTAGGTAATACTATTACTAAGCAGCTTATGCTTGTTAATTTAGTATTTCTTATTATTCTATCCATAAAAACTAGTTAGTAGCCTAAGCAAAAAGCTTAAATAATAAAAAACTTACTTTTTTATTTTTATCAATAGCTATAAAACAATTAGCAAGATTGTTGTTAACAATATAGTATATATAAAATAAGTAACTACTACAGCAAGTGCTACCTTAACTACTCGTTCAAACTTAAATAAAGCAACCCCTAGCATATAAACTATCAAGTAACTTTTTTATGCAGCGCTTACAGAGGGGTGACAAAAAAAGAAGTAATCAAAAAAGTTATTATTTTTAAAGCTTTATAATTCTATGAGTAGAAGAGCTATACTAAAAAGAGTTAGTGATTTGAAAAGCTAAGAGCTTCTTCGTTGTGATACAATGCTTAGTAAGCCGCATAGTCAGCACGGTTAACCCTGCAATTTCGCTCAAATTAAGACGGAGAAAAAAGTTGAAATGAATTTTAGTATAACTTTTTTTAGAACGTGTAAAAATTGGTAATAAAGAAATATGTTTAATAAGGTTACGTAAGCAGTATGTAAGCAGGTTATAGAGGGTAGTATCTTAATTACTTCAAGTATAATTAATTTATTTTTAAGGTATTAAAGGTGGTGGTTGTTATTGTAGTCAAAATAGGTTTTCTAAAAAGTGAAAAGCAGCTACCCTTTACTAATTAGTTGCAAAAGTCAAAAAAAAAGATTGTGTGTAGTTAACGAAATTTGAACAGTGAGTAGATAAGGTCTACGCGCTAAGCGCTTAGAGCAGAAAAGCTTAGACTACTAAGTAAAATTAGAGTTCAAAAATTTGCTAAAGGTACTAAAAAAACAACATTAATTAAAACATGTTTAACAGCGATTGCTAGCTTATAGCTAGCAACAAGATTGCGATAGAGGTAGAGGAGGTAGAGGAGGGTAAGAACACGTACGTTACTGCAGCAGGAGCCTGTAATACTTTATAAAAGCTTTCTACCTACTGCTTCTTACTTTTAGGATTTTCTACACTACACAGTACCGCATACGAACGACTTATATATAAATAATATAATGCTTAGACTGTTTTTCTCTTTATTTAACACAAAGACTGATAGCTTACATTAAGTAAAGTTAGACCTTACTAGGTTACTATACTAGAAGCTATGGTGGTGGATCACGAAGCCCGCGTTCACCTTCGTTGAGCGGCCTCCCCGGTCGGTCGAAGAGGAGCTGTCGGCGGTAGCTCCTACAAGTATAATTCAGTTTATCCTATTTTAGATAGTAAGTTAATAGTATATATATATTATATAAGCTTATTACCTTAAATAGTAACATACTAAAGCATCTTGTTAAAGGTATTAGTAAGTACATTAAATTAAATTATATAAAAAAAGAGGTCTTTTTACTTCATTTTGCGCTTAAACTACGCTTTTGTACTAAGATCTTTTACAATATTTGAAAACTACTGTATGTAATCCTTATTAAAACTACTAGAAAATTAAACCAAAACTTAGAAAAGTAAAATAAATAAAAATTTCTTATAAAAATCTTATAGAACTTGCTAAAACAAAATATCTGTATTAGAAAAAATTGAAAGAAGAAGCCCTTTTTAAACATAAGAGAGACCTTATGATCATTTTAACTATACTAAGTAGAAACTTAAAAAAACTTCAAAATTTAGACTTAGAATAAGTTCTATATTAATATAAGTCGACTATTAAGTACTGTTATAATGTTAAAGTAATAGGATATTTAATATAACAAAATAACAATACTATAAGAGAGTTAGATTCTACTAAAAGTATTTGTAGTAGAGGGTAGCTGCTTTTCACTTTTTTGGAAACCCCATTTTGACTACAACAACAACCACCACCTTTGACACCTTAAAAAATAAAAACTCTCACACTAAAGAGATTAACGAGTCTTTTTTAATAATTCATAATATTTAGCGATATTTATACGTTCAAAAAAAAGTAATACGGAAATTCATTTTGATCTTTTTTTCTCTTATGATTTGGGCGGAATTGCAGAGGCGGCCGTGCTGACTAAGCAGCTTACTAAGCAGTGTAGCTTAAAGAGGAAGCTCTTGGCTTTTTAAATCACTAACTCTTTTTGGTATAGCCCCTCTACTTATAGAATTATAAAGCTTCAAAAATAATAACTTTTTTGATTAATTTTTTTTTGGTCACCCCTCTGTAATCAATAGCTATACTAAATACATTTACAAGCTTCTTCTACCTATTGCGTTTAAAACTTAGTAGCACTAAAATTAAAATACACATAACTAAGCCTTAAAGACTATTCCCTAGTTTTTCTTTAATAATTTTTATAGTAAGAATCGTAAGAATTAACTATAATGAGTTAATTTTAATTGTGGTTGTTAAATAGTAGGTAGAGAGTTAGAAATATTACCATAATATAGCTAGTGTAGCCTGTACGCCCCTGCTGAAGCTAACTAAAATTAAAATTTGTGCTATATATAGACACTAATACTACTTATTACTGCTTACTAACAATTCACCCTAGCACATTGTATAACAGTAGAGTGACAAAAAAAAGAAATCAAAAAAGTTTTTGTTTTCAAAGCTTCATATTTCTATGACTAGAGGGGCTATACCTAGAAGGGCTATGGATTCGAAAAGCCAAGAATTTCCTCTTTAATATAGGCTGCTTATTTAGCTGCTTAGTCAGCATGATTACCCCCAACCTTCGTAGTGAAAATAAAGATTAAAAACTTAAAAATGTTTAACAATATAACTTTTTTTGAATGTGTAAAAATCGCTATAAGTTACATATATTAAATAACCTAAGATTATCTTCTTTGTGTATACGTTTAAAGATAATTGTACAATAACTTATAGAGCAATAATAAAGAGCTTATTTTCTAGTTTTTTCTTAATAGATAACTACAAAAGCTTCCTAATACTCAGTGTACTAGGCCTTAGCTTCATTTACATGCAAATAGCGCCTTATTAATAATAGAATACAATTATTAATCGCCTTTTAAGGTAATTAATCCTATTCCTCCTTTATAGCAGCCTTAAAGGCTGGTATACTTCTCTTATTTTCTTCTATACCCAAAGAAGTTATAGGCCTCTTAGCTAAATCGTTTTTTAGCAAAGACTATACGTTTTCTATAGAATTTGAATTAGGGCTATAGGCAGGATACTTAAAAATGAATATCCTATTTCTAGAAAACTAAAATAAAACTTCTACAGTTTTATAAAACTTAGCGTTATCCTGCTGATACTTCCAGCCTATATAGAAGTTAGTAAGGTGCTTAAATATTTAAAAAAAAAGAGTCCAATTTTATTATTTAAATATTAAGTTATAATATACGGGTGTTAGAGTGTATAAAGACATACTTTTACAAGGGCAAAAGATCACTAGAGACTAGAACATGCAAGAACAGGGTTAGTAAGAAAATAATCTTATTATAAGTTAAGTATAAAGACTATTAGTAGAAGAAAAAGCCTATTCTATAGTACAGTATAGGAGCTTAGCTGTTAAGTAAAAGAATAATTGATAGTCCCCCTTTTTGTAAGATACTAAATAAGTTATATAGTTTAGTTGAGATAGTTGACCGCTAACTTAGTGTGTAGTAGGGTATTACCCTATATACTAGCACAAACCTCCCCTTCCTGCAAGCTTAGCCTTATTAAGCTTTACAATCTACAGAAAAAAAAAAACTAGCAAAAAAAAAAAAAAATTTAATTAATTAAGACGCTGCCTAGTATTAGCAGGTCTTATATCCTTGCAGTAGCTACAGAATCTAAGTGTCTAGAGAGCACCTAGATTCTGTAGGCTTAGCGGTTCTCTTCTCTACACACCTAACAAGGGCACATCTCTACTATATTACTATTTCTTACTTCTTTAAGCGTTTACTTTAATAAAGTTTCAAGCAGCAGTTAAAGTACTTAGTCTAGGTACAAGTATAGTTGTTGTAGTAGTAGTAGAGGCTTAGGTCTCAAATTTTAATTAAAGACAACTATAATAAGGCTACTTAGTTAGAGTTAAAAGTACTTAGACGTTATCTAAGATTACTATGCCTAATTAAGAATAAACACGTAGAAAACGCTATATGAAAAAAGAGTATTGGCTTCGGCCTTTTAAGACAACCTTTTGATGTGACCATACATTTTGTAGACACCTTTTTAGTAAAAAAAGATTTATTGCTAATAATAGGCATCTAGGCTTATGTAAGCCCCCTTGTTTAGCATTGCTAGCACGCAATTAGTGTGTCGCATGTTTAGACAGAAACGAAGATGCGCGATATCCCTCTAACTAACTATTTTAACTAATAACTATTTACTAATAACTACAACTTCTGTTGTCTCTATTACTATCCTAGCAGTGTTGCAGTCGCGTCGTTTCTAGCATGTACCTATACTTAGATGTAAATATATAATAATAGCGTTACTATCTAAGCATAGCTCTTCTATCTTTAAAAGTAACTTACAAAATCCTCCTAATTATTAGTTTATTTTAGCTACTTAATTGCTATCTTAACACGCTCTTGCTCTTTGTAAAGCTGCTATAAAGTCTTTTTACTAAAGTTATATTTATACAGAAAGAGATTAGTAAAATAACACACTATTACTATACTTAAACTATTAACATGCGTAACATATTAATAAACTTACTGCTAAATAAGCTTTTTACAACTTTTATTATAACTTTAACATTTATTATACTAAACGCATTAATAAGGTGTTAATAGGTAATAGAATTTAACTTCTACGTCTACCTAACTACTATAAAAGCTACTGCTAACAGCTTCTCTTTAACTAACTAAAAAGACTACTTAATAAAAGTAAACGCAGGCTTTGTAATTTACTTCTATAGCTTTTTTTATAGTAACGTAGTAAAGTTTAATTTTACTTAATATAAGCTATTAGTCTTTATGTTAAATAAAGAAAAAAACAGTCTAAGTATTATATTATTTATATACAAGTTGTTTATATACAGTACTGTATAGTATAAGAAATTTTAAAAGTAAGAAGTAGTAGGCAAAAAGCTTTTATAAAGTATTATAGGCTTCTGCTGCAGTAACGTACGTGTTTTTACTCTCCTTTACCTTTTCTACTTCTATTGCAATCTTGTTGCTAGCTATAAGCTAGCAATTGCTATTTAACACGTTTTAATTAGTGTTGTTTTTTAGTACTTTTAGCAAATTTTTTAATAGTAGTCTAAGCTTTTCTGCTCTAAGCGCTTAGCGCGTAGACTTTATCTACTTACTATTTAAATTTTGTTAACTATATATAATCTTTCATTAACTTTTGCAACTAATTAGTAGAGGGCAGCTACTTTTTACTTTTTTAGAAAAACTATTTTAACTACAACAGCAACTTCTACCTTTAATACCTTAAAATCAAATAAAAAAGAGTATAATAAGTTTCTTGCTCTTTTAAAAGACTTAGCGCTTATTTACTGTTAGGCTAAGTTATTTTCAAAGGCGCTAAAAAAATTTAGCTTAAAAAAAATTAGTATTTTATTTATTCTAGTTCTTTATTATATGTAGAAAGTTTTTATTATTATTAGAGAAGTGAGATTAGTTAGAAAAACCTTAAATAAGATTAGTACAAAAGGCACTTTTCTTTAACTCTTACACTATAAGTTATAAGTTAAGAACTCATTACATAATATAGTTATAATATTTCTTAATATGTTTATTAATTTATTTCTTTGTAGTATTCTATAGTATGCTGTTTAGCTTCTTGCAGACAAAAGAATTATTCTATTTAGCTTATTGTATAAAAGCTTTTAAGATCTAAGATTTATACTTAATATACACATCTAAAAAAAATAGCTAGTTAATTTCTCTAAACTTGTTAAAATAACTAAAAAAAGTATAAAAAGTAGTAGTAAAGTTGTAGTAAGCCTTGCAAGTCTCCTTATAAGTTTCTATAGTAAGCACCTTTATTACACTATTTTAGACTATAACAAACTAGAAAAGCACAGTACAGCAGTTGCAAGTAGTTAGCCTAGTAGATTTATAAAGTAGAAAAGGCAATAAAATTTTAGCTTATTCTTTTTTACAAATTTGCTTTGTCTATTTAGCGTTAAGAACTACCTTCTACGCGTTTTTTAGCTAGTTAGTCTTATCTTCTTATTCTTTAATAAGTTTATTTAACAATCTAATACCTGTATCCTTACGCTACTATAAGTACGCTAGCATATGCTTATAGAATTCTAGTAACATCTTTATGTAGTTGTTTATATTTTTATTATTAAATAAGACACCTTTTTAAATTATTTCTGCACTAATCCCTTCTATTATTACACGCTTAAAGTTAAAGTTAATGTGCTTAAAGTATATTTAATTACCTTTTTTAGCAAACTTAGCGTAGTAAAGGTAAGAAATTAAAGTATATTTTTTACAAAGCATTACATATTACAACTAGTATTCTAAGTCTATACGTATAGCTTGTTAAAAAAGCAAGTAGTATATGTTGCGCAACTACTTAAAGTTTAGTTTTCTGTCTATACGTTATAAATAGAACTTATACATTTTAAAAGTTTTTATAATAATATCTTTTAAATTGCTACGCTATTATAGCTATACATAAGCGTTAGTAACAATGTTTTCTATATATTAAAATTTCTCTACCTATAGTTAAAACTCTATAGTCTTAATAATCTTATCTTAAGTAGGGATAAGGTAGAGGTTAAGTTAAAATAGTCAATATTAGTAGCTTAGTAGATCCTTATCTTGCTTAGTTAAGCAATATTTACTAGTAAAAAGCTTTAAAATAATAAGATTACATTAGAATTTCTACCAATAGCTTTTTCTCATATATAGTAAGAGTAGACACTTATTAAGTATATTAAAAGGCATAGCCCTCTTAAACAGACCTATAATACATACAGTAGTGCGCTTATTAATAAAGTACACTTAGTTATATAATAAGTTATTAGAGTTATGCAGTTATTTAATGTTAATTTTTTAATACTATTTCTTAATAACCTTAACATAATTAGAATTTATAATTAGCTTCTTTGCGTAGGCACGCTTAAGTATCTTAAGAAACGCTAAAGTAAAATTTATGTAGTAGTATCCTGCTCTAAAAATTTTTATCTTTTAGTTTATTATATTAGGCTCTTTATCTACGTAAGCAGTATTATTAAGCTTAGTGTCTAGTTGTGTAGCTACTTATTAGTATACTAGTATTGCCTTTAGAGTATAAGAGCTTAGTAGAAGTAGTAAAGTAGGAACTAGTTAGTTATTAGTACTAGCTTTTACACGTTTTGCCTAGATATTAGCAGCATTACGCCTTTATTATATAATAGTCTTTCTACTTGTAAGTTTAAATGCCTTAACTATTATATAATTATTAGCTTTGCTTTTTGCTAATATTCCTAAGAATCGCCTTAGTTGCTTAGTTATAATTAATAGACTACAACTTCTTAGAGTGCAGGTGTTAAATGCTATGAAGTTACTATAGTAATTAATAAATTAAGCTTTAAATAGAGTTCTTCTAAGTTTTATAGCTATTAGAATAAGCACTTTATATATTAAATGCACTTATACTTCTATTACTCTATAGTAATTTATGTCTCTAAAAAATTGCGTAAAATAAAGCTAATTAGTTTCTAAGTCTTTAAATATAGCTATATACTTAAAGATCTTTTGTTAGAAAGCATAGTAAGAGTTGCTACTCTCTTTATTATCCTTAGCCCTAGCGTTAAGGCGTAGTTTCTGCGCGCTATAAATTATATTATTCTTTCTAACTTTTGTAGCTATAATAATTTTACGTAGGTCTTTTTTTTGCTGTTTACTAATATCTAAAAGTAGTTATTTGCTGTAAGTGCTATTTTATATAACAAAAGTACAAATATCTTTATATAGTAGCTTAATAGTTGCCTAGTCTACTAGCAATATATAGAGTTTTTTTTTTAGTTTTTTGCGCTAAGGCGGTGTAGTGCTACTACGTTAAGGAAGTAAGCAGTATTCTTAAGTTCTATGCGTTGTAGTACAAAAGCTATATCTATTAATTCTTAGTAGTTAAGTAATGTGTAAGGTATATTTATATAAATGCATTCTTTAACAAATTCTATAACTAGCTTGTTTACTATTAAGACTGCATTGCCTAGTCCTTTAGCTCTTATATCTTGTAACAAAGATGCTGCACTAATAATTAAATAGTATTTCTAGAAACTTTTAACCCTACTATATCTATCTATAAGTTCTAGGAGTTAAGTTTAAAGCTTGCCTATTTTTAAAACAACTTTAAAAACAAGATTAAATTAGTATAAAGTACTATTAAAGTATTAATTTATAATAATACGCTATTAATGCAAAGCGTTTAAAAGAATTTTATCTACTAAAATTTAAACATTAGTAACTTAACTGCTGTTTCTAAGTTTTGCGAGCTCTAGTACCTTATTTTAATACTAGAAAACTCTAAGAGTGTAGTCTATAATATAGTTTTTTTTCTTATACTTACCTCTAAGTCCTTAAAGACCCTTAATAAACCTAGTGTTTAAAGCAGTTACTACTATAGCTACTTGCCTTAAACCTTGTTTAATAGAGGCTAAAATATTACTTAAATAAGTTTATTAGTAGTATGTATATTATCTTTAGCCTCTATTAAACTAAGAGAGAAGATATTACTATAATTATTGTCTTTAAAAGTGAATACCTAAGTAGAAAGGTAGTAAAGTTAGTATTAAAGAAGAGTTGGTTAGTTAGTAGGGTTGTAGTTTAACTTTATATATAGTAGCAGTATACTGCCGGCAGGCAGGTAAAGGTAAAAGTAAACAAAGTTTATAACGCGCTAAAAGAAGCAAGTTTTGCAACAAAAATAGTTACTATTATTAGCTATTGCTTTGCAAGTATAAGAAATTAAGTATAGTATTAGTATAGTAGTAAGATACTATAGGTCTATATAATCTAAGTGCTTACTACACTTTTAAAATTTATAAGATAGGCAGCCTGTACTTAAATTTTACCTAAGAAATCAGTAAACAAGTAACTAAAGATAAAGGTAGACACTAATAATATAGTATCTCCTCTTTTTATTAAGACTCTAGGCTGTTCTATAGCCTAGAGGTTGCTAGCTATAGTGTTGTCTAAAAAAAATTGCTTAAGATTAGCAAGGACCTGCTCTAGTCTAGCGTTAATCTTCTTATTTATTATAAGAAGCCTTTTTAATAATTTAATTCTTGATTTTATTAAAAAGAAAATACTAAAAGTTAAGTGTTTTAAAGCAGAATTCATAGTTTTTAAACATAGTAGACTAGAGAGTACTATAGTTAATTTTATTTTGCCTTAGATTCCTAACTGTGAAGCATTTGTAGCCTAGTGTAATTTAGTTTTAATTACTAACTTCTATATGTTCGTTATAGCGTAATTCTTTTAGTAAATAGTTAAGTTTAGTAAGTATACTTATATATTAATTAGTAATCTTTCTAATACAAGCAATATTATATGTGCTAGAATTAGTAATGTCTGTTACTAGTAAAAAGGTAACAATAAGTAGACTAATAGCAGCTAGTTGTGTATAAGTAATAATTTGCTTAAAGTGAAATAGGCTGTTTATTTTAGTAAAAGAAAAACAGTTAGGCTAAAGACGTTATACTTATTCTAGAAATTGTTAGCTATACTAATCTTGTAACGTTATTCTGACAGCGGCTACTCTATATATTGTGCTACGCCTTAGCACTACGCTGTTAAGATACATCTTATTATACAACACTATTAAAACTCTTTAAGAGCTAAAAGGTTAGCGCTAACACTATTACTATTTACAAGGTACTAAAAGTCTAATATTGGAAATTGTAAAATAATAGCACTTTTTAGTATTAAGCTATAAGTAATACATTCTATATACCTTCTATATCCCCTACTACTAATAGTAGAATTTAAAGCTTGTAAAGCCTTTTATCTTCAGCGAATTTGCTAGCGTTAAGCTAGTGTAACCTTTAGGCTTAAAAGTTAATACTGTATACTTATAGCAACTTAGCTAAGCCAACTAGCGCTCCTTCTTCTAGTAAAAAAACCTATAATAGTAGTTCTCTACTAGTTACTGTGTAAGATAATATGTTTCTTAAGCTAGTTTTGCGTAACACTAGGCTTAAAGTCGCAGCTAGTAATAGCGCTATAAGCTATAGAACGTGCTATACTATATATAGTATAGTACTAACAATTAACTATTATTAACAGCTTTTGCTTGTTTTTATCCTACTATTGTAGCAGGCCTTATTCAAGTTTTTGTAGTGCTGCTAATAATCTAAAATTGCTAAGCTTAGTATATTATAGTACAACATTATCTATATCATAAAGGGTTAATACGCCTAGTTCTTTATACTTACGGCCTAGGTAGCGTCCTGCCTACAATAGAATAATAGCTCGTTGTTTTAATATTAAGAAAACTAGTAGTTACAGGCTAATCTATAAAAGACAGGCAAAAATTTAATTATAGTAGTGTATTTCTAAGTACGTAATTGTAAGGTAGCTAAAAAAGTTATTAAGTTAATATTGCCTTTTAGCTTGTTCTTAGTCCAAAGAGGTCTTTTTTTAAAAAAGGCGCTTATTCTTGCTTATTATTATTACTATCGCGTCTATTAGCTAAAAACGCTTATATTTTAGTTTTTACTAAATTATGTAGCTCTTGTAGTGCTATAGTAGTTATAGTTTCTGTTGCTAGTTCTTAGCACATTAAGCTAACGCTTGCTACTTTCTATATGTGTCTTGCTACTATAGAACTATAAAATGTTGCTTTAAGAGTTGTTAGTTATAGTTAACTAAGTAAGCTAGCTTGTTTAATTGCAATATATAAGGCTTAAAACCAGCTAAGGCAAAAAAAAGAAAGCAATAGTGTACTTAATAGGCAATTTAGTTTTAAGGTAACTAGCTTAAAGCGCGTAAAAATATGCAAAGCATATTTAATTGCTAAAAAAGTTTGTAAAAAAGCGTTTATTATAACCTTAACGCAGCGTTGTATGTTAAGGTATAAAAGAACTATAAAATTTAGGTGCTTACTACACACCTAGAATCTATAAGCTGAATAGCTAATTTCTATATTTAACATAAAAATTTTGTAAATAAGTAGCTAAAGGTAAAAGTAAATACTAATAGCATAGTATCTTCTCCCCTTTCATAAAACATAGGCTATCTAGTAACCTACTAGTTACATGTTGTAGTAGTGTTAGAGTTAAAGTCTAAGCTTCTAAAATATTATATATACACACAACGCTTTTCTTCTATAAAACGCTTAGTAATAATAACTTAAAGATAAAGAATATCTCTAGTTGTAAACAGTAGCAATAGTTGTAACCTAGTTGGCAGCTTAGGCAAGTCTAGAGAGATAGAAACATCTACTATTAGACTAGTTCGTTCCTAATAATTAAAATCCTATAACTTTATATTTCCTTAATCCTCTTCTATAATATCTAGCACGCGTTATTGCTAAAAAAGCTTTAATTGCTAACTAGGTGTTGTGTGTAGAAAACGTGTGCTA
Organism: Alternaria gansuensis; assembly: GCA_009289805.1. Classification (NCBI taxonomy): domain Eukaryota; kingdom Fungi; phylum Ascomycota; class Dothideomycetes; order Pleosporales; family Pleosporaceae; genus Alternaria; species Alternaria gansuensis. The sequence continues at coordinate 68,364 of WBOK01000045.1, read as the reverse complement.
TTAAAGTTTTTAAGGCAGTAGGTCCCTCTATTAAGTTTAGCGTTATAAATTTAACATAGTCCTAGCTACCTTGTATCTAGCTTGTAGTTTTAAGACATATTAATCTCTTAAACTAAGTTTTAAAAAAGAACTAAGTCTCCTAGCTTTACATCCTTATATTGTATTTCTTTAGTATTATTTTAGTATTCTTTCTTAGCAGCTCTTATGCAATTAGTACAAGTAATAGCATTTTTAGTAAACTAATCTCTAAAATCTAGCTATATTACTTATAGAGCAAGTAATTATGCATAGTTTTATACTTCTTTAAATAAAAGTGTTTGCTATATAAGTAGTGTAAGCTTAATAGAAAGTACTAGGTTCTACTTTATAACTGTAACGGCGCAGGCAAGACTTACGGATCAGTATCGGCAGAAAGGATTACGGCAAGGCATATAGGAGTGCGTTGTGATCTACAAATGAGCCTTGATTTAAATAAGATACCTATAGGCCTTGTACAAAAGGATATTAAAAATCTACAGAGCAACTATAGGTCCTAAGCTATCTTTATACCTGCGCTCTAGGCTAGGACTAGAGTAGGTCTAATACAGGTAAGATCCTAAAATAATAGTAAAGATAATAGAGTTGTAACGTGTTTGTTACACTACTCTCCCCCTCTTAGTAGTTAGCTAGTCCTATAGCTATGTATATTCTTTAATATGTTTGTTGTTTGTTTATTATTAACCTTATAACGTCTTTTGTTGTTGTTGTAGACTTCTAATAGGCAGTTACTGCGACTATAATCTAGAGTAGTGTTAGACTAGCCTTAAGCGATTGCTATTTTAATATTATAACAACACGTTGTGTCTAATTTTTCTACTTCTCTAAAACACTATACATATACACATATACATATACATATATACACACACACACACATGCTACTGCGTTGCCTTCTAAAGGCTTTACTAAAGGCGTATTACCTTATTTGCCTGCAGTTAGTGCGCGCCTTTGCGTAAAGCGTTTTCAAAGTTAAATATTAGTTTAACTTTAAGACGTCTAAAAAATGCACTTATTGCGTATAGTAAAAAGAGAAGTGCTCCTTTAAAAATTTAATATATTTTGCCTTTTTAAACTTAAAATTAACTTAAATAGGTGCTAGAGTACGTTAAGAAGGAGTTCTTTAAACTTTTTACTACTGTAGACCTTCTTACTACTGCAGAGTATAAAGAAAATCTAGTAGAAGACTACTTTTCTACTAAAAAACAAGTGTAGGTAGTAGCTCTTGTTTTAGCTAGAAAAGTCTAAGTAATAAGAAGCTAAAAGAAGGAGCTGTCTATAGCTTTAATTCTAGTTTTAACTTACTAGGTTCTTCTAAAAATCTAAAATGCTGTTTATTTACTAAGTAGCTAAGTTGCCTTTTTAGAGGCTTTTGCTTACTAAGGCAGAACTAGTAGTAGTAGTCTAGTTTCTCTGCTAGGGGAGGAGGACAATAAGTAGCGCCTCTAGAGGGTGGCAGGGGAGGAGGAGAAAAGCAGTAGGCTCTCCTTTAGCTCCTCCTTCTTTTATAGGAAGAAGAAGCAATCCTCCCTAAATCTTTAAGTAAGTGTAGAAGGTAAAAAGGTAAAAAGAAGAAGTTAGAAGTTGTTTAAAAGTAAACTAGCTATTTTACTAAATACTTATTAAATTATTTTTTTATATATTGTTATCTTGTAGTAAACTTATATGCTTTTTTCTTTAAGTTATAATTTACTTTGCTAAAGAATTTAAAAAACTTAGATATATAGAGTTTTTTTTATAAAAGGCTTTAAGTTTATAAAAAGCTTTTATAAAATTTAAGGCTAAGTACTATATTAAGTCTGGGTTATGTTTAACCTAGCTAATATAGTATTTTAACTTTAAGTATTATACTTTACTAGCAAAATATTTATCAACTTCCTCTTTTTTTACACTTTAAATTAGATTAAGAGCTAGTTTTAGAGCTTCTTATTTAAAAAGTAAGTTCTAAGAATTTTTATATAATAGTTTTAGTGTAAGAATATTACAAATTTAAAACAATTTTAGTAACTTAAAGTAATACAAGTAGCTAACTTTTTTAAGAACTTTAAAAAGTCTTTTTTATATAGCTAATAGTTTTTAGCTTAGGCAATTAGATGCAAAGTTTTTTGCATCTAAAAAAGCTATATTTTTATTAATTTTAATAATTATATAAAAGTAACAAATTACTATAGTTTATATTTAATTTTAAGCTTTCTTTAAAAAAGTTTGTGCCATTTCTTAAGCATTATGTATTTAAGTAGCTATAGCTAACGCGTTTTTGTAGTTTATTTTATTAGTTAAAGTAAAGGTGTTAGCTAGCTGCTTTTAGTCCTAGCTTTATTTAAAATTAAATCTATAAAAGATCTAATATAAAGACATACCTAAAGTAAAATAAAGTAAAGAAATTTGTACTTTATTAATTAGAAGTAGTAGTCTACTTTAGTTATCTTAGTAGTAAGATACAAATAGCTAAAGCCTCTAGTTAATATATTTGTTTATAATCTTTGTTTAACTATTAGTCTCTTTATAGTAGGCTGTTAATAGTTTAACTTTAACGCCTAGAATCTAACAAAACTTAGACTAGAAACTAAATATAAACTAAAGTCTTTAATTAAAAATAATAGTGTTAAGTATATAGCTAAATTAGTACACTTATTAAATAAATAATTTAGCTATACTTTGTGCGTTAATTGTCTTATAACAAGGAATAAAAATAGCTTATTTAAATCAATAATTAATTCTAACTATAATTTAATTATAACTAGCCTTATTTAGTGGAGATTTCTTAAAGTTCATACATAAGTGTTATATTAAAGAATTAGAGATTTGTAAAAAGTAAATTAACTTAGAAATTTAAGTCTGTCTTAGATATGCATTGCAATAGGCTATATAGCTCTACATATACTTTTTATTAGTAGCCTTTAAACTTTCTTTAGTAATAATTTAGAGCAATTAACTAATAGGTTTTAGTAGCGCTAGAGCAAGCAGAGAAAACCTAGTTATATACCTCTTAAATTATCTAGGTGTAAAGTATAAAGTTAGGCAGTACGCAAAGGCAGTTTAAGTACAAAAGTAATTCATTTTTAATCTAGTACTTATTTAGTAATAAGTTACACTTTTTTTAAAATATAGCGCAATTTGTTTATAAAACAAATTTAATTAATTTTAGCAAATTTAGAGTTATAAGCTCTAAAGTAGCTTCTACTACGCGTAAAGACAAAATCTAAGCGTAGAGATAAGTAATATAAGTAAAAAAAAGGTTAGAGTTAATTTAGTTGTCTAGTTAGTATAGTCCTAGTAAAACCTATAAATAATTATTAGTTTTAGTAAACTTTAAGTTTTCTACATTCTACTTGCGTTACAAAAAAAGATCTACGTAGGCGTTATTCTTTTTAGGTGTGTATTAGATGTAGAAAGAAAATAAAGCAAGTTTCTTAGCCTAACATACTTATCTAGCATTTAAGACTTTTATAGTTATAAAGTACTTAAGTAAATAATAGTTTATGTATATATTAATTCTAGCGTAGGCTAATACTAATTTAGCTTACTACTTACTAAACACTATAATAATAGTAAAAAGTTTCTTGTTGTAAATTTCTTAATTTAATTTAGACCTAGATAGAACCTTACTAAAGAACGTTACTAGATACTATTTTTTATCTAGTTGTTTTTAAAGAAGTACGCCTAAAACAAAACTAGTTAATATGTTAATCTCTACCTTACTATTATATTTAGAGTAATAATAGTATAAAGTAGAAATTTCTAGTAATGCAGCTTTTAACTTTTTAAAGGCCTCCTTGCAATCTAAATTCTATATAAATAGCATTAAAAAACTTTAAAGTGTAAAAAGTAGTTTAATAATTTATAAGTATTCTAGTATAAATTGCTAGTAAAACTTAGTAAACCTAAAAAACAATCTTATACTTATAATAGTAGTAAGTTGTACTTAGTTATTAAGAGGTTCTACCTTGTTAAGATCTACCTCTAGCCCTTATTTTATTAAAATATAGCTTAGGTACTTTGTCCTTACAACATAAAATTTGCTCTTTTTAATATTAACTTGGAGGCCTACTTACTATAGTCTTTCTAGTACCTTTTGTACGTAAAGAACATATTCTAACTTTAATTTAGAGTAGATAAGGATGTTGTTTAAGTAAACAATATTGAAATTATTAAGATACTTAATTAACACATTATTTATGTAATGTTGATAAGTAGTAGGGCTGTTGCATAATCTAAATAGCAACACCTTAGACTTATATATTCTATATTAAGTTTAAAAAGTAGTGTACTCTTTAGAATCTAAGTTTATTTTAATCTTATTAAAAGCTACGCGTATATTTAATTTAGTAAAGAACTAAGCTCTATATGTATAAGCTAATAGCTTATTAATACGTAGAATTAAGTATAAGTCTTTTTAAGTAATTGCATTAAGTTTGTAATAATTAATACAAATTTAAATATTTTTATAAAGTTTTTAAATAAAAAAAATAAAGAAAGTAAAAAAGTAACTACAAAAATTAACGTATTTTTTCTTAAAGTTATCTATTACAAATGTTTTAGTAGCTTTAAGTTCTTTAGTGCTCTACTTATATAAAGAGCTAAACTAATTTAGAAGTAGTTTAGTAAGAATAATCTTGTAGTTATATAAGTAGTGTTTAGGTAGTTAGTTTACTCTAGTTTTGCTAAACACGTCTTAACACAAGTAGTAAATAAATAAAAGTTAGTTCTAAGTTAATTCAACGTTGTTAGAATTATTAAGTTCTATATAGTCTTTTAATAAATAATTAATTATGTAAATACTTATTATAAAGAACTTATTTTCTTTGTATTTTATTAAATAATAAAAGGTATTTGCTAAAATAATAGCTATGCGTAAGGTTAGGTCTAACTAGACAGGATCTAGTTTAGGATTAGCAGCTTTAAAAGTAAAATAATCTTTTAAAAGCTAAAAAAAGCTGCAAATTTTTTGTTTTAAAACTATTATAAAGCTTTGCCTTTTTTAGTATTTATTTTTCTTTTAAAGCGCGTTTTTCTGCTAGATATTCTTTTCTACAACTTTATTATTAGTAGGTTCTTTTAACTATATAAGGATAGGGAAGGTAGAGTTATATATAGTAGAATATCTCGCAAGCTACATAATTTAGTTCTAAACTATGTCTAGCAATAAGTTAGATTGCTAGAGCTATTTAATTTTAATAATATAATCTTGCGTACTTATGTCTATAATAATAATAAAATGGTTAAGAATTTTTCTACTATTAATTTAGATATAAAAACAGATATGTTTATTCACTTTAGTCTAGATTTAGTTCTAGAATTCTTTTACAAAGACCTTAAAAAGAAGTCTTTAGATAGAAATTTAAAGTAATTAAAAAAAAGTATAAGCAATAAAAGAATTTAGAAATATAAAACTTTAAGCTTTAGTATTAATCAATAATTATAACTAGGCACTGTACCTCTTTAAACAAAGAGTAGTAGGAACTTAGAAATGTTTTTTTTAATTAAGTTTAATAAATAAATATTAGTAAGATTATACTAATATAGGCCTAGGCTAGAGCGTTGTCCTAGGTGTTTTTGTTTCCCTCCTGTTTCTAGTCTAAGTAATATTTTACAGCTTTTAAGTATTTTTTCTATTCAATTTTAATTTTTTTTACTTAAAGGGTAGTATAATTACTTGTAAAGTAAGTAGGCTTCTTACACTTAAAACAACTATCTAGTAAAGGCTTATTATTAAAGGCTAAAGTTTTAGATAAGAATCTAGGAGTGCTTAAAGTAGCGTAAGTAAGTGTTAAGGGCAAATTAAATAAAAAAATAGTGTAATATAGCTGCAGACTTTAATATTATTAGGAACAGGGCTTTTGCAAAAGTGCTAAAGTAAATACTAGTTTACTATTTATATTTAATTTAAAAAAAAATTGCGTTTTTCTATATTAAATATAGTAAGGTGTTATACTATTTTATTAAATAAGTTATTCTATAGGTATTTGAAACCTAAATTGAAGGCGCATAAGGCGGGGGTAATTTTCTCTTATAAGTAAAAAGTCTACTTTAACTTAAAAATAGACCCTTTAATAGCAGTGCTAATTAACCTTGCTTTAAAAGCTAAAAACGTTTCTTTTTTATCTATAACTAGGCAGTAGAAAGCTACACAGCTTTCTGCCTGTTTATTACTAAATATAAAATATAATTTAAGTATCATAATTATTTCTTCTACATTTTTAAACTATTTTAAAACTAAATTAGCTAAGTACTGCAGTTTAAAGTATTTTTTTGTAAAACTAGTAGTATGTCTTTATACAAGAGCTATGCAAGCGCGTTTTATCTAGTAGTAATTTAAGTTAATTTCTAATTAGTTTTCTATTAAAGCTTTCTATTAATAGAACGTAGGGTTAGTTTTATTATTAAAATTTATAATAGTAGGCGTGCGCTTTATAAGCTTAATATATAGAGTCTTAGAGGTAATAAAAATATACTATGTTAGTTAGCTTATTAGTATATTTGTTTTTGTTTGCAGTGTTTTAGTAGATAGTACAGCTGTATCCTTAAAGAGCGTAACTTTTTATATTAATTACACAACTTGCAAATTTAAATAGTTAATTTTATTCTTATAGAGTACAACACGATCTTTCTCTAAATATACTTTTTTTTTTTTAGTAACTAGTTGCTTGCTAGTTACTTTGTTTTATAAGAATTATTGTTAACTTTAGTAGCAAATTAATATTTAGAAAAGCTTTAAAGAGAGTCTAAAGTAGTTTTAGTTAGCTATTAGTAATTAATTCTAATAGTAATAGGTTTTTAGTAGTTTCTATGTTTTTACTTTAGCGCACTCTACGCAACTTTTCTAAAGTAATTTACTTTATTATTAAAGTTAAAAGTTCTAAACCTAAAGGCTTTAGTTAGTAAAAGATCTAAAAGATCTCACTTAAGGTGTTGTTAGACTTAATAGTATAAAGCTTCTAGTTTATTTTTAAAGAAGCTTAGGCTTAAGCATAGTCTAAACAAACAGCTGTAATATTGTTTTAAAAACTATTCCTAGCTAGAACAAGATTTTTAATATAATATAACGGCGCAAGCAAGACTTATAAATTAGTATTAGCAGAAGAGATTACAGCAAGGCATATAGGAGTGCGTTGTAATCTATAAATAAGCCTTAATTTAAATAAAACACCTATAGGCCTTATACAAAAGGATATTAAAAATCTACAGAGCAACTATAGGTCCTAAGCTGTCTTTATACCTGCGCTCTGGGCTAGGACCGGAGTAGGTCCGATACGGGTAAGATCCTAAGATAACGGTGAGGATAATAGAGTTGTAACGTGTTCGTTACAATAACTAGTTAGTATAGTAAGTAACTTGTTTATTCCTATATAAAGATTCTATTTACAAGAAAAACTGTTAGCAAGTTCTTAGCTTAATATTTTAGTGGCTTTGCAAAAGCATTTATAACTAGTTTATATTTTTTTTTAATCTTTTTTATAGCTTAAGAATTGTGTTTAAATAATTAGGTTTAGTTAATTTTGTACGTTTTTAATAGATATAAAACTACTTAAGCAAAGTTAAGCCTTGTTTAACTATAAGTTTATGAGTTATGCTCTATCTGCATATAATATTCTTATGTATAAATTCTGCAATAATCTTAGACTAGTTATTTAACAGCGCTTTCGCCTTAAGCTAGCCGCTAAAGTAGTTCCTTATAATTACAAGAAACTTCTTCTTAAAACATTAAGGCATATATACTACATTAATAGTAATAGGTTCTTAAGTAGTAAAGCTATAAGTATTAGTAAGTATATAAACCTTCCTCTTAGAAGATTGCAGTTAACAGTCTAGGCAGGTTATAAGTTTCTTTTGCACTTGCTTATATATTCTTTCTTACTAGTATTACTGCGCAAGTATAGAATAGACTGCATTAACTTTTTAGTGTCTAATCTAGGTGTACACGTTCTATACTACAGCTGTTTTTAAATCTATATTATCTACTACTTGTTAGATTATAATGTTTCTAGATATTTTTCTAAAGAGTATACTATCTTATATAAAATAGCTTAATGCTTACTTCTTCTATACTTATAGTTCTGGTAGTTCTATTCTCTTTAGAGTTTTAAAATTAACTAAAAACTAAGTATATTGCTTTAATTCTTTAAAGAACTTCTATCAAAGTATCCTAGCTTGTCCTACTAGTACTAGTGCATTTACATTACTAATTATATAGTTAATAAACTCTTTTAGGTCTTCTTTAAGTTTAAAAGAAGGCTTCTAATTGTTAGCTTTTAGATACCTAGACGATGCATCTGCAATAGCATTCTTGTTTTCTAGTATATAATTAATATTAAAATTCTATAAAAGGAGAGTTAATATTTATCTATTTATAACTAATCCTAAATTCTTAGTTAATAAACAATTTAGTTAAGTAATAGGAGTTGCAGTATTAGTCTTTATAGTAAAGTAAATTGTAGAGAACAAGGAGCTAGTAACAGTGGTTTAGGAGAACCAAATGGTTGATTCTAATTCTGCCTTTCTAACTAAGTCTAAGACGTGCTATTTATACAGACCTAGCCTAGAAAGGCTACTGTTAAACTTAGAGGAGTTTAACACGTATCCTGCTGAGCTTAGGTGTAAGCTTATAAGTTCGGCGTAGATATTCTAACGTGCGGTTAGCTAGCGCGCGCTTAGCAAGTAAGCTAATAGGCGCCTAGGCTTAGGCTTAAGAAGGCCTTAGGCCTTAAGGTTAGTACGTTATAGATACAACATACTCTCTAAGTAACTAAGACCTTAGTTACTTATATAGAGCTCTATGTAGTCCTAGCGCACTGCGTAATATATTACGCACGTGCAGCTTAGCGCAAGGCGTAACAATAATAATAATAAATTTTTAAGCCTTTTAGGCTTAGTATCTAATACTACTATAGCTATTATAAGTATTACTTAGAAACTTACTTAAATTTCTTAAAAGCAATACTAATTGCTTTTATAAGTATTACTATACTTTTATATAGTTTTTTAAGCTACTGCGCGCTACTCTATACTTTTGCGTAGTTTCTAGCTTTGTTTTAGCACTTTTTCTATTTAGTTACTAACTTTATATAAAAGTTAAAATTACAAAAAGCTGCTACTATATATGCTACTACTTATGCTGCTACGCGCGTACTACTGCTGTTGCCCTTACTTACGCTCTTGCTGCTGCTGCTGTTGCTACCTACTCTAGTAGCGTGGCTGCTCTTAAAACGCGCTTCTTACGTAAAGTTAACTAGTACTACTTTAGGTGTAGTACTAGCCTATACGTCTAGGGGGCGTATATGCAAGGTTAAAACCTTAGTTAAGACTACCTATAGAGGTAAGACTTTAGCAGTAACTTTTAGGCGCTAAGGTAAACTTAGTGCGTATTACAATATGCCTTATTTTAAGTATATTAAAAGCGCTTTATCTAGCAGCTCTAATAGAACTTATTAGGATAAGGCCTTAGGCTTTAGAATACGCTACTAGTAGTACTTTAATAAGAAGACCTGCAAAGTTCTATATATATTTTCTTTTTAAATTTTAAGCTTCTACTAATAATTAAAGTTTTTAAATTACTATTTTTTTAGCTAAAAAGCTTCTTGCTAAGCTCTAAAAAAATACGCTATTATAAGCTTTTTTTTTATTCTTTCTTAAGTTCTTTATACTAACAAACTATAAAGTAAGTAGGATAAAAAGCTTGTTAGCTGCTATCTACGTCTTTCTAAAGAAAGCAGCTAAAAAAAAGAAGTCTAGAGAGGGCCTTAAGAGTAAGGTAGAGAAAGAGGAAGAGAGTTAAAATAACTAGAAGAAGCCTACTAGCTTTTCTAATAGTCTCCTTGCGCGTTATTTGCGCGTTAAGAAGCTATTAGATAAGCTAGTTAACCTTCTAGTTACCTAAAAACCTATTAGAAAGAGGTTGTTCCTCTAGAATCTTATAAGTTCCCTAGGGGTAGAAAGCTAATCTACTTTAATAATTAAATATTTATATTTTCTCTTTTTGTGCTTTTTTTTTTATAATCTTTTATAAAATATGTATTTTATATTAATAAGCTTCTTAAAGTGCTTAAGCTTTTATTTTAATAAGTACTTAGTAAGTCTGTTAGCTAGTATTTTAGCTATTAGTAAATATTTAATCTAAAATAAGCCTTTAGCGTGCTTCTAGCAGAGCTACATGTTTTATATATTAATATAGTAGAGCTTAGTAGTTATTTTTTTTTACTTTCTAATAACTAGGCGTATAGTTTGTTAGTTATTGTAAAAGATCTTCTAAGCTCTTAAAACTATAAGCTTAAGCTCTTTTAATAGTTTTTTAAGTACTATAAATTTTTTTGCTATATACTTTAATATAAAGAGCTTAGCTTTTATTGTTAAAGTTTTTACTATAGCTTAATAAGCTGCTTTTAAAAAATTAGACCTCTAAAGAGTATAATAATATAGCCTTAAGAAGATTAACAAGTCTTTAAATTATCTACAAAAGACACGTCTTTATATATAGTAAACTTTTTATTATTATTATTGCTGTATATAATTCTCTTATGCCTTGTATAGTAGAGGTATTATATAAAATAATTTACAGCCTTTATATAAGCATTTAAAGAGTTAGTAAGAAAGTAAAAGAGCTTAGAAACTACGTAGGTAGTGTTAAGACGCAGTATAATAGCTGTGTATAGCGCGCTACTAACGCGCTTTTAGTAGGCTTTAATTTAAGGCTTTAAGGCCTTTCTAGGATTTTTAACTAGCTTCTTTAAGGGTAGAGAAGTCTCTAGAAACTTGCTAAGGGCGTTTAAATTAAATCTTTTTGTAACTTTATTAATATAAGTGTTGTGTAGTAGTAATATTATACGCTTTTTATAATTTCTTATAATTTTTATCCCTAGAGACTAGCTTACTTCTCTTTTATTTTTAACTTTATAAATATTTTTAATTAATTTAAGGAGCTTGTAGGCTCTTGTTTAGTAAAATTAGTAATTTATAAAGAAAATATTATCTATATAAAATATTAGGAGAAGCGCGTAGTCCTTAGTATAAAAGAGACAAGGCTTTTTAGCTAAGGCCTGTAAGCTAAGCTTTTTTAGAGTGTTTAAGAACTTATTATACTATAATAATAGCAAGTCTTATAGGCTGTATAAGGCTCTCTTAAGCTTAATATACTTTTTTAAGCGCTTATAACTATCTAGTAAGTTACACAAAATTATTGTTTCTTTACTAATATTAGTATTAAAGAACGCGCTTACTATATTAAGCTGCTAAATTTTTATATTAAATTTAGCTATAATTACTATTGCAAGTTTAAAAGATTACGTAGCTAGTATTACTGCGTATGTTAAGTGTAGTAAGTTTTTTACTTATAAGTTTTTTTTTACTACAAGACGTGCTTTATATTTAAGAAAGTAACTATTTTTATTAAGCTTATAAGTAAATACTTATTTAAAAGAGAGAGGCTTAAAGTCTTTTAAAGTCTTTTTTTCTATTTAGGTGCTTTTTAAAAGTAGAATGTTAATTTCTTTTTAAGCAGCTTATTAAAATAGAGTTTTATATTAGTAGTTTTAGAAGTTCTTTTATTTGTTTAGAAGCTTTAGAAGATTGTTAAAGTAGGTTTAAGGTTAATTATTCTTTCTAAGAGCTACTACTATTACAGCATAGACTATAATTAGCTCTTAATTCTTTTAAAGCTAATAAAGTAGTGCCTTAAGCTTAAGTGCCTTTAAAGAGTTATAAAGTAGGTAGTGTATACTTGCACTTTTCACGTTAGAACTATGTTAGTTTTTATTTTTTAGCCTTAAGGAGCTCCTTGTAGGAGGTCTTTACACCTTCTTTTTATAAAGTTTTTTACTAAAAGATTTTAAGAGACTTTAGCTAGTGCTGTAAGATTCTTAGCACTATACTAAGCTTTTTTAAAAGTATTTTTTACTTCTTTTAGAGACTATAAAAGTCTCTACGCGTCTATTAAGCTTAATCTACTAGTTGTTTATAATTTTTAGAAGCTAAGCAGCTTATTACTACTACTTATAGCTTTTCTAGCTAAAGTGCCTTACTCTAGCATTTGCGCTCTTAAAAAAGGAGGCGCTAGCGTTGCCTTAGGCGTTAGTAGCTATTTTAAAGGACTTTTCTGCTTTATATAAATTCTCTAAAAAGCGTTAGCTTAACATTCTTTATATTCTTCTAGCGTACTGCCTGTTAAAGACTATAGCAAGCCTTTTATAGTCTTTATTATTAGCTAATTACTTATTAGCTTTAAGGCCTCCTATGTTATTACTACTACTTAACTAAGACTTATAAGTTGCTTAAGTATTTCTTTAGCTTTACTAATTTTATTATTATTAATAATGTGTACTATTAAAACTGCGTTCTGCCTTAGCAGCTTATAAGCTAGTCTCTTATAGTACAGCGTTTTGTTAAATATAACGTTACGCGTTATAATAACTTAGTTAAGCGCTAGGACCTATATCTAGTATATATTAAAGGCTCTATATCTTACTAAGTAACTAATATAGCCCCTAGAAAGAGTCTTAAAGCTCTTCCTATATTGTCTAGCCGCTTTATTCTTGTTTAAGGGATAGGCGCAGCAGCTGTAGGCGTATATACTGCTTTAATCTAGTTTTATATTTGTTATAAGGCTCTTAAGAGGCTCTAGTTTATAGTACTTAAAGTACCTCTTACTTTATTAATTAAGAAGCTTACTTAGTAAGCGCAAACTGTGCGCGTAGAATAGGCTTATATTATAAAGCTATACTGCAGCCTTAATAATTTCTAGCTAGAGTTTCTTAGGCAGGTTTACACTTACTCTTATTTTAATTAACTTAGTTATTATTTCTTGTTTTACTTATTTAGCAGCTCTATTTAGTTTATATATATATAGTAGAGATAGCTTTATTATAATACTATCTTTCTTATACTATATTTAGTACTATAATATACCTTACTAAAAAAGTGTTAAAAAAATTTTATTTTATATAATTTTAACTATCTAGAGCTTGTAATAAGCTTTAATAAAAGCTTTAAAATAGTAAAAAGCTCTTATAATTTTTAAAATAAATTTAGCTTATAAAATATATATATAAAGCTTGCTACTAAAGGTGTTTTTAATAACTTATATTTATTGTTCTCCTAAATAACTTTAAGGCATATTAAATAAGTCCTATAAGATCTTCTAGTATAGTTAAAAAAAAGCTCTTTTAGTCTTTTTAAGATAACTTATTTAGTATAAGTTAAAGTATAGTAATTATATTTTACGTATACTATCTTTTTAATTTGTACTCTCTAAGCTACGTTAATAAGTGCTTCTAGTACTTTTAGACCTTAATGCCCTTCTCTAGTATACTATAGGTCCTCTAAGTTGCTCTTTAAATAAGTTTTCTATAAGCTTTTAATAGAAGGCATTATATTTATAATAAGCTTTAAATAAGAAGATAAAAGCTTGTATTTAAAAAATAAAAAGTTACAACAACGTTTAAGCTGTGCTAGTACAACATTTTTATTAAGTATACCCTAGCAAAGTATGTTGTTTAAGCCTAAGTACTAAACTCTTTTTTTATATAGGTAAGCTTCTAAGATAATATTAAAATAAAGACTTTTAACAACTACTATATTTGTAAAAGTAAAGTTCTTAGTCTTATTACTACGTGTTCTATTTAGAACTTAGCAGAGAATATAAGTCCCTTAACTACTAATAAAGAAGGCCTAAGTGCTTACCTTTACTATCTCTACCTCCCTTGCAGGTATAAAAGAGCCTAGTATAAGTAGTTCTTTACTATTTACTAAGTGCAACGTAGCCTTACTATTAAGTATAGTACTCCCTAATAGTATATAGGCGTTATAATTGCTAGTGTAGTATACACCTAGGCTTTTGTCTTCTTTAAAAAGCGCTAAGTTAATTAATAATACAAAAATACTGCCTAAGAAAGCCTTTAACTTACTTTTTTCTTTTTAAAAAAGCTTATATTTTGCTTTAACTAGTTTGTCTTTAAGTTTTTTAAACTAGTTAGTATACAGGCGTTTCTAAATCTTTTTAGCTTTTTTCTTACTAATATTATATTAGACTTTAGTATAAGCCTTAATTGCTGCTAAAAGTATATAGTATTTTATAAAATTTTAGTAGTGCTTATATTTTTTATTAGTTTTGCATAAGTACTTATAGTTAACTTTTTAAGCTACGCCTTTGTTGCTTTAATTTCTATAAGTTTTTAAGTTTTTTAAGGTAGCAAAAGCTCTTCTTATTAATTTAGCTAAGCTTAGTGCGCTAACTAAGCGCTAATAAAGCATTCTTAAAAATACTTAACTAGTTTAGTTAAAGTTTAGATAATCTTTTTTAAGCATTTACTATTATTAGTAGAGTGTTTTTATTATATTAGCCTAGTTAAAAGCGTATTTAGCTTTTACAGCGTCTAGAAAGTTAAATATAGTAAGCGCGCTGTCTACTTTAGGAATCTTTAGCCTCTTAGCTTTTAGTTAGCTTGTTTACTATTTATTATACTAAGCTCTTAGTTCTATAGTACTAAGTTTTGCTTTTTTAAAGCTTGCTTAGTACTTTTAACGTGTTACTATTTAGTTAATAGTATTTGTTAGTGCTAGTTTAAGCTGTAGTTATTTAACAAGCTTATTAAGCGTTTAACTAGCACTATTTATAAGTTTAATTATAATTAGAGCTAGTAACTATTTATTAATAGTTGCGTAAACTTAAATTTAAATATACTAAATAGTATATATATTTATAGCCTAGTTTACATGCCTTATATAGTATTTATTAAGTTTTTTATTATAAGCTTTAAGTTTTTCTTAAAATAAGTTTTTTGTAGGTGCTAAAGGCCTAAATGGTAGCCCTATTAATATATTAACAGTTATAATAGCTTCTAAGTTAATATATTTTTAGACTTTTTTAGATTTAGCGTTAAACTTTAGCTAAGTGTATTAGTAAGTCTAGGTCACGTAGCCTATAAAGCGCGCTAAGTTAGTAATTTAAAAAGAGTTACTTGCTATTATTTTGCGTGCAATTAGTTAGTAAGTTAAAAAGTATAAACTAAGTTTTTTAAACAAATTAAAAAGTCTAAACTACTACTAGCGTACTTTAAGTTGCGCAGGAAGAATCTAAACTACAATTTAAAGCGCTAGGCTTATAACTATAAGAAATAAGGAGCTAGTAATAGTAGTTTAAGAGAAATAAATAGTTAATTCTAATTTTGCCTTTTTAACTAAGTCTAAGACGTGCTATTTATATAAATTTAGCCTAGAAAAGCTACTATTAAACTTAGAGGAGTTTAACACGTATCCTGCTAAGCTTAGGTATAAGCTTATAAGTTCGGCGTAGATATTCTAACGTGCGGTTAGCTAGCGCGCGCTCAGCGCGTAAGCTAACAGGCGCCTAGGCTTAGGCCTAAGGAGGCCTTGGGCCTTGAGGTTGGTACGTCATAGATGCGACATAAATACTATAGAATTAAGTCTAAAACTTTTTAAAGGCCTCTAGTATAGCTTTGCATTTTAACTTAGTAAAGTGCTATTACTTTTCTTAAGCTAACTATAGCGTGCTCTTAAACTATACTAAGTATTATTTATTATTTTTCTTAAGTTGCTCTATGTAAGCCCCCGCACTGTCTTAACTAGCATTAGTTATTTATTTTTAAGGTATTAAAGGTAGTAGTTGTTGTTGTAGTCAACATAGATTTTCTAAAAAAGTAAAAAGTAGCTGCCCTCTACTAATTAGTCGCAAAAGTCAAAAAAAGATTGTGTGTAGTTAACGAAATTCAAACAGTAAGTGGATAAGGTCCACGCGCTAAGCGCTTAGAGCAGAAAAGCTTAGACTACTAAGCGAAATTAGGGTCAAAAATTTGCTAAAAGTACTAAAAAACCACACCAATTAAAACGTGTTTAACGGCGATTGCTAGCCTATAGCTAGCAACAAAATTGCGATAGAGGTAGAAGAGGTAGACTAGCATTAGTTATAAAGAAGATTTTGTAGTCCTTAGTATTAGTATAGTCTAAGTTTACAAGCGCTAGTGCATTATATATATTGCCTATTTTAGTATACACATTGCTGTGTCTTATATATCTTTTTATTTAAAAAAACTGTTGTCTTGTAGGAGTATAAACAGAGGTTTAGCGATCTTAATAAAGTTCTTTAACTATATATAATAATAGACATAAATACTTACAAACAATTCTACTTCTCTCTTATTCTTATATAGTAGCTAGTTAATAATCTTCTTAACTTTCTTTTAGTTAGGATAACAACTTTAAGAACTAACTTTATAGCCTACTACCTTAAGTCTTTCTATAAGAAAGTAACACTTCTTTTTTAAAATAGTGCCTTTAGCTTATTTAATATTAGCTAGCACCATATCTAGTTGCATAATATGCTTAAGAATATAACTTCGCACTCCTAGTATTAATTCTTCTTTTCTATAGTTAGTCTTAGGACCTCTGCACGTAATATTATTAATAAAAGGCATAGTATTAGGCTAGTAGTCTTTTAGAATCTTTATTATAACTTATTAGAATACTTTTATAGATTTAGTAGCGCCTTTAACTATTATGCATAATTGTATAAGTTCTATAGGCGTTTAGAAAACTATTATATCTCTACTTTCTAAATATAGTGTAATCTAGTTATATTCTAAGAATAAGTTTATAAGTAAAATAATCTTGCATTATACAAATCTCTCAAAGAATTTATCTACTATTAGTAGTAAGTTTATATTTTGTATAGTAACTGCATTTATTCTTTGCGCATTACTAATCTATTAAACACCTTTATCTTTCTTTAGCACTAGGTGCTATAAGTTGCAATACTAGCTATTACATTATTTTTATGTTTTTTAAATTAGGCGGATATTAACTATATCTACTACCTATAACTCTAATGCCTTTAGAATACTAATAGCCTTATATCTACTAAGCTTTGTATAGTTTTATTTATATCTTATGTAGTAGGCATACATTAGAATAAATTCTTTTTAACTCCTTACATTACTATAAGAAAGCTCCTTCTCTATTAAGAAGCATATATAAAAGCATCTTCTTTTTCTTAAGCTAAAGGTAGTCTCCTAAATACAGTTTATTAATTTGTTCTTTAGTAAGTCTTATTCTTTATAAGAAAGCAGCATATCTTAGTTTAAATAGATTATTATATAGTTAAGTGTTAGAATCTTAAATGCTTCTTCAAAAAAGTTATTGTTCTTTAGCTTTTTCTTTCAAGTCTTTTTATCTAAACTTTATTAATGTCTTCTAATAAAGAATATTAATAGGTTAAACTTTCTATTCCACAGTTATATATATAGTATAAAGATTATAGTATTATTGGAAGCTATTAGATAATTTATTTTGCAATTATTGCTAGTTTAGCTTACATATAATCAAAAATTTGCTAAAACTATAGTTTACTATAAGGTTTTCTAACAACCTAACTACATGTGCAAATACTTAGTTTATTTGAACTATTTAATTATATTTACTATTACTTGTGTAAAGCATGTTAAAATTGCTAAATCTAGCTATTAGATCTAACTATACTACTTTTTATCTATACTTTACTATAGCTGCTTATAGCCTATTATTTATTGCATTAGTATTTACGTATATTTATATATTACCTGCTGTTTCTCTATCTAAATTATTGTAAGAAGCTTTATTCCTAATTGTCTACGTAGAGTAACTTAGTAGAAAATTAGATATTATAAAAACTGAATTTTTAGTGCTGTTTTTAAAGAATTTTGAGTATATAATTTAATTAAATAAATTCTACTATATTGCTTTCTTTAAATATGCGCACTGAAGTCCTCCTAAAGTTATAAATTTAGTAACATTAGCAATAATCCTAAACATAGTTTTAATAGAAACTGTCCCTATTTATATAAGAATATTAAATGCTGTCCTAATAAATAGATTATAAGTTCTATTACCTAAAATAACACTAGGAAATAGCTATTCTAGTTAGTATTCTATTATTTTGAATAGTATCTTTAATGCCTGTATGGCACTAAGTTTTAGACTATTTACTTATACTCTAGTATTAATTAAGCACTTTAAGAAGTTGCTATTAATAATAATTTAGCATTTTAGCAAGTTTATTTAAGCAAAGACTTGCTTATTTCTTTATTAAACTTTTTAAACTTTTTTAGTAGAAATGTTATTTTACTTATTAATTAAAAAATTTCCTTTCTTATACACTTTTTATTAAGTTTGCGCATTTAATTAATACATACTTATTATATTACAACTTAGGCTTATAATAGTTAGTGCATTTAGTAAAATCTTATTAGTAAAGCGTTCTTAGCCTATGCGCTAGTCTAACTAATGAGTAGTTAGAATAAATTCTAGGTACGCTAAATTACATCTAGATTCTGCAATTTCTTTACTAGTTATAACGTTAAGCGTTCCTAAGCTATCTATAATACTAACATTATCATTTAGAAAGGTGCGCAGTTGTTTCTAAATGTTATCTTGCCTTATAAAGTTAAATATAGTAACCTCTTATACTTCCTATTCAAGTAAGGCGGTCGCAATGCAGTTTAGCTAACTTTATATTAATTTTTGGCAACTTAAAATTCAAAAGCGCATTTAAAAATTTTATAGTCTTCTTTTTTTGTCCTTGCTATAGGTGCTTCAAATTACCTAAGATATTATTATCTTACTAAACTAATTACGGCAGCCTAATAATTAAAAATAGTATATTATAAAGCTAACTTATAAAAAGTATTTTACTTTATATTTCTTCCTATAGTAACTGCATATTTATAAGCTATAAGTTAGGAATTAAAGTATTACTTTTGATTATTTAATTACTTTCTTAAGTACTTATATTCTTGCTTAGCCTTTCTTATTTCTTTATCTCTTTATCCTAGACGCGATTAATATCCTAGTAAAGAGAAAAGCTCTTTCTTTTTAAGCGTATAGCAGCATTTAACTTAGAAATGTTATACAAAGCATTTTGTCCGCCTTCTAGTATAATATTAGCAGCATTATTATTATTAAGCTTATCAATATATTAATCTATAGTAAAATTATATAGTTGTTTCTAGAACTATTAAAACTACTAAAAAATATTATTATAGTAACCTTAGTCTATCAAACTAGTTGCTACATTTATAGAACTAAAGGCTTTAATTTTATACCTTAATTTAAGTTAAAAGTCTTTACTTGTAAACTTCTCTAGTATTACGCCTAAAGCAGGTTAATTTAGTACATTATTAGTAATGTTATAGAATTCTTAAATTTTTACCTTTAACTATAGCAAAACTTAAGTTAATAGGAGCTATTTTAGAATTTTCTTTAAACATTTATGTAGTAGCCTAAAGTAGTAAGTTTCTTTCTTAGCTGTAGTATTTTAGTTAAAACTAACCTATTCTATTTATTTTAGGGCATAGTATAGTTTACAATCTTTAAGCATATATTCTATAATATTATATATATAATAGTAAGTATTTATTACTACATTATTTAAGTAAGTAGTACTTATCTTGCTTAGTAGCTCTTGTTTTGTATTAATACTAAAGAAACTATTCTTTTTCTTACTTAAAAGTTCTATATTTGTTATTTATATAATAAAGTACGCGTAATTAGTAAGTTTCTCTAAAAGTTTCTTAGTTATAAAATGCGCTATAAACATGTTAATAGTAGACAACTTAAGCTTTAGATTACTTAAAGACTGAATAAGGTCCTTAACTTCTTAGTTAACTTTTACTAGCATGCTTAATTTCTTATATGCTTTGCTAATTTTAACTACTACCTCTTTTACTTTCTTTAAAGTAACTCTTGCATGCTAGTTAAATAACATAATCTAGCGCATTTCTGTATCTACACCTTCTTATTCTAACTAATAAATCTTATTTAGGCTAGTTATCTTTTTGCAGTAAGATTTAAGTGAAGAATAAATTAAATTTAGTTTAGACGTATTCTAATTATTAATATTGTAAGCAGCAGGCATATAGTATATAACTGCCTTTTTGTCTAATTATAGTAAACCTTAAAAGAAAAAAATACCTTCTTTTTCCCTAAAAGATTTGCTTGTTCTTAATATATATATTAGCAATAGAAGTAAAATAAGTATAGTACTTTACTAGCCCTAGCTTGTTTTATACTCATTTTTAGATGTAAGCTTAAAAGTAAATACATTTACTTATTTTTATAGTAGTACTTTTGTCTTTTTAGTACTCTTTTCTATTTATTTGTAACTTAGACTAATCTCTCTTTATATATCTAAGTAAATGTTTTAAGATGTAAGAGAGTAATTTATCTTTATTAAAGAAATAGTTTAGTAAAATGGAGACTTGCATAGCATTACAAATACCTTTATTATTAGCTTGTTTATTAAAGTCTTCTAAGAATTTAGTAATATCTTTTCTAGTAAAGACTAAGGTAGTGTGTCTTGGTTAATCTATAGACAACACTAAGTTATGCGTAGATGTAACTATAGTATCAATAACTAAGAATAATAGTGTTAATAGTAACTTAAAACTAGTAGTTGTAGGCCTAATAGAAAAAAGCGTTTTGCCTTCCTATTCTTAACTTAACTTATAATCCTTCTTAGATATTTATAGTATTATAGGACTCCTAAGAGTCGTTTGTTCAGATAATTGATAGTAGTTATTTGTTAATATAGCAGACAAAGGTTCGTTTTTTTTAAAAAAAAACTATTTTTTCTTAAAAATTAATTAGTAAGTGCTTATTTAGAAGTAGTTGTATAAATCTTTTCTTCTCTTTTATTTTCTTTCTTAATTTATACTAAGTAGGCTCTGATTTATACTTGTGCTATCTTAATTATTAGTAACATCTTTATTTTGCTAGAAAGATACTTTAAATTAGCGTTTTAGACATATTTAGTTGTAAGCTTCTAGTTTTATTTTCATTTTTACTGAATTAAACCTTTACTCTTTATTATTAGTATATATAAGCCTACCTCCATTTTGCTAGATAAGTTGCTGCCTTTATTTTACTAAACAGACTTTAAATTAGCGTTTAAGCACATGTAAGCCTGCTTTTAATTTGCTAGACAAATTGCTGCCTTTATTTTACCAAATAGACTTTAACTCTATATTTAATCACGCATTCTATTGTTGTATTAGTAAAATTTATTGCTATTCTCTATTGTTAGTGCTAACTTAGGTAACAAAGTCCTTAACGTAGTCTATAGTAGGAGATAGTGCTAACTCTCTAAAAGTATAACCAGTAGTAATTCTAAGGGTTCTAGCTTCTTTAGAGTTTCTCTAAATTCTTTTCTTTTGTAATATTGTTATATTATTCTTGTAATAATTGTGCACTAGTTCCTTCGTGCACTTAGTAGTAGAGTATGTCCCTATAGGCTTTGCTATTTGTACGGGTGTTAGAGTGTATAAAAATTTACTTCAATAAGGGCAAGAGATTACTAGAGACTAGAATATGCAAGAATAGTGTTAGTAAGATAATAATCTTATTATAAGTTAAGTATAAAGACTATTAGTAGAAGAAGAAGACTATTCTATAGTATAGTATAGGAGCTTAGTGTCAGGGTCGGACATCTTGTTAGGCCAGCCCGGACCAGTTCGGCACGGCTGAGGTCAGACAAGGCCAGGTTAGGTCCGAATAGGTTATATGACCTTAGATTACCCTAGTATAAGTAGAGACACGATATTATAGTCTAGACAATATTAATTCGTCTCTTATACACAGGCAATATACTATTATCTCTCTATCTTTAGCAATCTATATTTCTCTTTAATATTAAGCTTTATATTTAAATTAATCTTCTTTAGATATGCTTATACTACATAATAAGTACTTAATCTACGCGTATAAATAGCCGCGCCTATACTCTTACTAATAATAAAGGAAAATTATCTAACTTAAAAACTTAAGAAATAAAATTATTAAAACAAGCACTAATTCTTAAAAAAGAACAAGACTAGGCACCTACTAACTAGAAAATAAATAAAGATAAAGAAACTAATATATTTTAATATCTAATTATACTATAACGTTTATACACACTAAAAGAAGGCTAAAATAGCGTAGAAAAAGCTACTTTAAACTAAGAACTAGCACAATTACGCGTATAAAAGAAAAATAACTAAAATAATATAAATTAGATAAACTTAAGAAAATATATAATAAAGTAGCTTAAAAAGACCTAAGCACACTTAATAAAGATTTTTAAAATATAGTTTTAAGTAAACAAACTAAATAAACTTTATTATTTAGCTTTTTATATCTAAAACTACTATAAGTATTTTTTAAAGCTAGCTATGCGTAATATAACTAATAAAAAAGAAATTATAAATTATACTTCTTCTGCGTACTATAAAGTTTTATAAATAAAACTTATAAAATTAACTTTAAAATAATATATATTTTAGAACTACTAAAAACAATATAGTGCGCATATTAAACTGTAGGAAAATAAAAGTTGCTAGTTTAAATACTAAAAGAAGCTAATTTTAAAAAAGTTATATTAAACTTTTTAAAATTACGCTAAAAACATAAATGATAAGCCTATAATTATCTAAATAAGCATATTAACTCTTAAAGTAGAATTTTATTAACTTACTAGACTATATAAAACTATTCTAATAAGAATTAGGCTTAAATTATATACTAAATATTTAAGTTTTAGAATATACAGTAGCATTATAAAAATATATATTAAAAAAAGTTTTTTTTACTTTTAGTAAAGTAACATGCAATATTACTATAAGTAAAGAAATATATAAACTTTATTTACTAGTAAAAAGCTTAAAAAGTAGAATTTAAACTGTAATACTTTAAAAAAAAGAGATTAAGAGCACTATAAGACTAAAAAAAGTTTTTAAATATAAAAAAAACTTTAAAAACTACTAAGTAGGCAAGAATAGACTATTATAGCCTAAAGTAGAGTAAACTAGGCATCTATATTATGTAAAGCATTTTTACTTAAACTAGTATAGATTTTAACTATAAAGTATATAGTTAAGGTATTAAAGTTTATAAAAGCTATAGTTAATAAAAGCTTATAACTAAATTTTACATTTGCTACAATATGAAAAGAACAAGACTTAACTTTTAATTTTTCACTTACCCTATTAGTAGAAGAAGTAAAGAAAGGCAAGCTTACTATTTATAGTACAACTAAAGTAGATATAACTATTATAGATTTACAAGGACATATTAAGACGTACTATATTTTTTTAAAGTATTAGACTTAAAAAAGTATTTAATTTACCTTAAGTTACTATAAATTAACTTTTATAACTTAAAAATAAGCTACGTAATAAGACGTATATCTTTATAAAAAAAAAGGCCTAAAATTTAAGTAGTTTTTAAAAAGTTAGCATAAAAAACGTAGAAACTATTTAAAAAGAGTATGTGTAATTCTATAGCAGACGTATATACGTGTATTATAAGTTCTATAAGCTAGAATAGCTAAGAATTAGCTAAAATAGGCTAGCTTCCCCTACAATACGCTAAATATGTAAATATATATTTAGAAAAAGACTTTATAGTCCTAGCAAAGTATAAACAACAAGATCTAGTAATTATCTTACTACTTAGTATAAATCTACTGCACATGCTATTATATAACTTATTAAAAACAAAGTTAAAGCTATTAAAGAAATACCTTATAGAGTATATAGCAAGGAGATAGATAAGAAGATTTAAGTTTTTAGCAAGCGCACTAATACTTTTTATAAAAAAGAAAAACAGTATTATAAGGCTATATATAAATTATTATAGTTTTAATAAGATTATAGTAAAAAATAAGCACCTACTTCTACTTATTATAAAATTGTTAAACAGAATAGCGCAAGCTAAGTACTATACTAAGCTTAATATATAAAAAGCGTACTATAAAGTGCGAATTTAGGAGAAAGATAAATAGAAAACAGCCTTCTATTTAAGATATAGCTATTTTAAGTATACTATTATGCTTTTTAGCTTAATAAATGCTTTTATATAGTTTTAAGCCTATATAAACTAAACACTAGTTAGCTTAGTTAATATAATCTATATTATCTATTCAGACAATATCTTAATATTCTCTAAAATAAAAGAAAAATATAAAACTTATGTTAAGGAAGTATAGTAAAGATTGCGTAAAGCTAAGCTATATATAAAGCTTAGCAAGTGCAAATAATATACTCAGCGCACAAAATACTTAAAATACATAGTAATACTAAATAGTATTAAGATTAATAAAGCTAAGATTAAGATAATCTAGAATTAGCATATCTTATATATAGTGTAGGATATTAACATATTTCTTAGTTTTATAAACTATTATAGAAAATTTATTAAAAAATTCTCTAAGCTAGCTTTACTTTTAACTATATTAACTTAGAAAAGCCTAGGCTTAGCTAAAAAAGGCTACGCTATAAAAAAGAAAGAAAGTTAAACGCTAAATATTAGTAAAGAGGCAAAAAAAGCATTTTAGTAACTTAAGAATTTCTTTTTAAATATACTTATACTAGTGTATTTTAAAAGGGATAAGAAGACAAAGGTAAAAGTAAACGCCTCTAGTAGTGCAATATTAAGTATGCTAGGCTAATATATTCTAGTATTACTTACTATAAAATAATAGAGGCTAGTTAACTTCTATTTACGCAAGCTAATTGCAGCTAAATACAACTATAACATCTATAAATAAGAACTTCTTATAATAGTTAAGAGTTTAAAACACTAGCGCTACTATTTAAGAAGTATCTATTTTAAGATCTTAATAGATTATTAAAACCTTAAATAGTTTATATAAACTAAAATTCTTAGCTACTACTAAGTATAGTTATATTTAGTGCTAACACGCTACAATTTTGTCTTAAACTACTGCCTTAGGAGTACTAATTTAGTAGACAGCCTATCTTGCTGTTTTAACTATATAGCTAAGTTATAAAAACTAGTATAAAAGTATAATAAGGCTTTTATACAACTAATAAGAAATATTTTAAGTAATAAAAGTAAATAAAGCTTAATTATTGCAGTAACTCTTACTTAGTTAAGGAAGTAGATAAAGTAGTAAGCTATTCTAAAAAAAGCACTAAGAGAGTTTGAATAGGTAGACAAAACTACACTTAGAGATCTAAAACCTTTAGAAGACTACAATATTACTAATAAAGATAAAAAAGTTATATTAGATAAATTTAATATAGAATTAGACTAACATAGCTTATCTAAGCCTAGAATAAGCTTAATGCGCCTAAAGGAGCTTACTAACACTTAGAGCAAGTTACAAGCACTAAAAAAATGCTATAATAACTTACGAGTTATTTTAGTTCTAGAACAATACTAAAGAAATTAAAATAGTAATATACCTAAAAGAGTACAAAGAAAGACGTAATAAAGTATTATTGTAACTACCTTACTTATAAGAAGTTAACTCTAGCGTGTTATAAGCTCTATAGCTTTCTTAAACCTTTACTCTTACTAGGCAGGCTATAAGAGAACGTAACAATAGATTTTATTACAGAATTGCCTTCTAGCGAAATACTAAGCTAAGTATATAATGTAATACTCATAGTAGTGTGCTAATTAACTAAAATAGCCTATTATATTCTAGCAAGAGCTAATTAGGACAGCACTAACTTAGCTTAAGCTTAAATACGCAAAGTAATTAGATTATATAGCGTACTAAGGCAGCTAATTTTAAATAAAGGCCTACTTATAAATATAAAGTACTAAGACACTTTTTAATATTAAATAAACTTAAGAAGAGTTCTTACGTTTACTTTCTATCTGCAAATAGATAGATAGATAAAAAGTTAGAACTAAACGCTTAAATAATACTTTTAGTGCTACTATACTTTAAAGCAAGATAATTAGGCCTTATAAATTTTTATTAAAATATTTACCTACAACAACAGCGTATATACAACTACAAGAACTACGCCCTTCTAAGTATACTATAAAATAAACCTAATTAGCGCAAAATAGCTTAGTATAGCTTTAAAAATATTAAAAGCTTTATAGAACTATAAACTACTTCTAGAGTACTAAGTTTATAAAGCAAATACAAATAAAAAATTGTTATAACTAATACTTACTAAAAGGCACATACTAATAAGAAAAGGTTACTTATTAAATTTAAAGTAGAAGACTAGGTCTTAGTATTAAATTGTTATATATAATTAACAAGGCTAAAAAAAATTAGACTAAAAGTTTATAAAACTTAGAAATATTATAGCCTAAATTAGGCAATTTATGTTTAAAGTAGACATGCTTAAGTTAAAAAATATTTATTTAGTTTTCTATGTTTTATTATTAGAGCTATAAAACTTAATAAGGATAATACTACACCTAAAGAGGCAAAACGTAGACACTTTAAGAGAGTTAGGTAATTATGTGTATAAAGTAAATTATATACTAAAAAGAAAAAAAAATAAAGCTAACTAATAAAATTACTTAGTTTTATAGAAAGGCTATCTTAAAGAAGAAAATTCTTAAGAACTTAGTCTTAACCTAAGCGCAAAAGCACTTAAAAATTTTTAAAATAATAATAATATACTTTTACGTTGCTAAACTAAAAAAGTAAAATTTAAAAGAAATTAAAAACAACCTTTTAAAAAAAAGAAAAATAACTCTAAGTAGATTAAAGAAAAATAACTAAAGTATATTTTTACTTTTTTTTTTTTTACAAAAGGTTTTTTAATTGAGTATTTAACAGTACTTTAGCCTAAAACAATAAAAACGTTTTTTATATACTTAACTCTTACCTAAACTAGCTTGTAATAGCTTAGTATAGCCTACTAAAATATAACAAGGCTAATAGAGTAATAAAACTAAAAAATAATTAAAGCCAAATAGCCTAAATTTATAGAACAAAACGTTATACTAGCAAGGAATTACTAAGTTTAAAAGAAACTATGTTATTATTTAACTTTTGTAGATTAGGGTATCTACTAAAACGCCTTAGACTAGGCTATTATAGCCTAGTCTAAACTATAATACTTTATTAGAAGCTAGCACCTTCTAGGTGCATTTTATATATATATACTAAAGGTCTTAAGCACTTATTGTAGCCTAAAGTAGCCTATTATAGCCTATATTAACCTATTTAAATTCTATTTATCTTGTTCCTAACTTTTTAGATCTAGGCCTTAAGCTTCTTAATAGACCTAGTTAAGCTGCCTTATTTATGCCCTTAGCGCTCGCATGTTAAGACTCTAAAGCTAATAACTTTACATTTATATAATATACTTTTTACTTAAGTAAAAAATAGCTGCTTTTAATAATTTTATACTATACTAAGTTAAAACAGTCTATTATAGCTAATAATAGAATATATATACTTTCTTAAAAGTACTTAAAATTAGCTTCTCTATCTCTTACTTCTCTAAGAACTTATTAGCCTTAGCTTTAGCCTTGATAGTATAGTTATTATAAAAATAAAAGTTAAAATATAAGTTACTTTTAGAATTCTAACTAAAGTAAATAGCACTATTATGTAAAAAAATCTTCTCTGCCTAAAGCTTGTACTAGCTAAGAAAGGTTAATAAAGCTAACAATAGAGTATAATAGGCTAACATAACTTATAATAGTCTACTTATTTTATAATCTTCTTATTTAAGGCCTAAGTCTATATAATTAGCTTAGCCTAGAGCCTCTTAATTTTGTTTAAGGTAAGAAAAACCTCCTAATAATAGTATTAAGGCTTTAGTATTTCTCTTTCTTAAAAAGTAAAGTTTAAGTTATAACAAAAGTTTTTAATAGTTACTTCACGCTTACTAGTGTTAATCTACTTAAGCAAGACACTAATACTATAAAAAAAATCTATTTTAGTAGTAAGAGGCTATATTATATTAGCATAAGCTAAAATACTTTATAATAACTAAAATAGCTTATTAACTTACAGCACAACACTCTTAACCTAAGTACTAGTAGTAAAAATACTTTATATACTAAATTTCTTTACTAAAGTTATTTTTATATATCTTAGTTTTAAAAAGCTTTATAGTATTATTATTAACTATAAAATAAACGCAGCTAACTTTATTAAATATATAAACATCTCTACTAGTAAAAAAGTTAACATAATAACTACAGCAATACGTAGAAGTATAACTTATACTAATATAAAGGTTACTAACCTTAGTAGCATCTATCTTAGAAAAAGCAACTATTATATAGGCTAATATAGGCTATTCTAACATATAGTACCTTATAGTAGGCTGTAATAGGGCTAAAGTAGGTAGAAATAGTAGAATTTATTAAAAAAAAGCTAAGTTAATAAGTTATAAGAAGCTGCTAAACTAAAGTTAGCCTTCCAAACTTTATACTAGCCTATTATAGCTTATAATAGTATATAACAGCCTTTTACTAAGACTAGATAAATTTTAAAATTTAAAAGGACTTACTAGTTGTTGTTAAGTAAAGTATAAAAAAAAGAGTAAAAAAACTTAAAAAAAGCCTCTACAACTTTACTAAGACGCTAGTAGGCTTTCTAAAAGCTTTTAGTGCACAGACACTTAAAGTAAAAGTAAAATACAATATAAAGTCTTTAAAAATTATACAATTATACTCTAGAAAGAGCTTACTTTCTACTTAATAATATAGTATCTACTATAGTACTATGGCTAAAAATAGGCTATTTTACTTTAGTCTTACTAATTTAGGAGGATTAGTCCTAAGAAGGAGAATAATATTAGTGTTAGACATCTTGTTAAGCTAGCCCAGACCAGTTCGGCACAGCTAAGGTTAGACAAGGCTAAGTTAAGTCTAAATAAGTTATATAACCTTAGATTACTCTAGTATAAGTAAAGACACATTAATTCGTCTCTTATACACAGGCAATATACTATTATCCCTCTATCTCTAGCATCCCGTATCTCTCTTTGATATTGAGCCTTACACTTAGCTGTTAAGTAAAGAAATAATTCATAGTCCCCCTTTTCGTGAGATACTAAATAGGTTATATACTTTAGAGTTAGATAGTTGACCGCTAACTTAGTGTGCAGTAGGGTATCACCCTATGCACTGGCACAATAACCCTCTAAATAGAAAAATAAAGTAAATATAACTTACTTTTTTTTCTTGCCGGTTGTACTATAGGAATTAGAATCTTTTTAATATACTCTAGATTCCTAAAAGGAGTAGTAACTAAAGGGCTTTTTATTACTACTAGTTTAGATCTTCTACCTACCTAAAATACACTCTAAACTTAAATAGAAATATCTTGACTTATAACTAGATTAGTAAGTATTCTAAAAATAGATTAAAATAACTAAAATGAAGTAGAAACATTATAGTCCGGTATTTAACAATTAGAGCTTCTTTAAACTTACTTGTATTAGTTGTAGAAATAACTTTCTTTTTTACACTCTTGTTTTGCTTTGTTTAATAGTATTTTGTCCTAGCACTGTGCCTACGCTTTATAGCCGATTTGTTTACAAACATAAATTCATTAAAGTTTATATTTTAAATATTTTTGAGAATTTGCTTGGCGTAAATCTAACGATTATAAGCTTTTTTAGCGTCTTAAGGCGTCTTTTTTAAAGAAATATTAATAGAATAGTTCTCCTCTCTTGAAAAGCGTTGTAGGCTTCTAATAGAAATATCTAGACTATTTTCTTTTAAAAGACGTTGAATTGTCTTTTTAAAACTTCTAGTAAGGTCTCTATTAAGCACCCCTTTTGCTTTTTTTAAGATCTTAGAAGGTGTCACGGATGGTTGCGTGCTGGCTAGATCCGCTAAACTTGCTTATCGCTAGCTTGCCCACCGGCAATTGCGCTTATAAGGGGCTCCTCACCTGCGAGGATACCTGCAGGTATTATTGCTTGAATTATACACACGTTATTACTCTAGAGCCATCTCTTACTATCTTCTGTGGTGTGAAGCAAGTACTATTGCCTGAAGCTACCCCTTACAGAAGGACGACCTTGATTTAAGCTAATAATAGATAAAGAAGCGTTTTTTTTTGTTTAATTTAATAAAAAGTATTGTAAATACTTTTAGAAGGCTTTTCTAGTATATTACTAATAGAGGACATAGAGTTGTTGTGTAAATATAAAGTATAAACTTATTATTTAAATTAAGAGAGTTTGCAAGCCATAGAGAAGATTATAAAGAAAAAGCAAGTTAAGATAAATAAGAGGAGCTAGTATAGTATATTTTTACTAAGTTATTCCATAATTAGTGCTTACGTAAGCAACCCCTAATTTTTTAAACCTTTCATCAAACTACAATAAAGTAAAAATATTACTCTAAAGTTTGCTCACATTATGCTTACGTAAGCTAATTAAACATAGTTTCTTATTAGCTCTTTTTATACGTTTACAGAAAAGATATATCAAAATCTATGTTTGGTTTTTTTTTCCATCTTATTTTAAGCGAGATTACAGGCGCAGTCATGCTGACTACGCAGCTTACTAAGCAGCCTTTCTTAAAGAGGAAGTTCTTGACTCTTTAAATCACTAACTCTTTTAGGTATAGCGCTTCTAGTAATAGAAATATAAAGCTTTTAAAACAAGAACTTTTTTGATTTCTTTTTTTTTGTCACCCCACTGTAACTTTAAGCATTTCTAACTTTTTTTTGTTAAGTAGTACTATACTAAGGTAATTATAGAGATGCTTAAGTAGCTTAAGGACGCTATAAGCTTTTTAAGTAAGAACTAGAAGCCTTAAATCTAATATATTTTGCTTATATACAACTATTTTTTTAATTTTATAGACTTAATGTCTAATAATTTAAATAAGGACGTAGAAAGTCGCACTATAAAGTAGCCTACAATAGTAGAAGCTGCTGTAAATAAAAGAAAGGCAAGACTAAGTAAGTTCTATACAAAAACATTAGCTAAGTAAGAGTTTTTACTAAACTGCGCAGCTATTCTTGATCTAACTTAAAAGCTTACTATATATAAAGTATAGTTATTACATTTAGTTATTATAGAGATGTACTAATTAGCTAACTAAGATTTTATATAGAAACCTTAAGATAAGCATATATATTATAAACAGTTTTTTAACTTTCTTAATTAAGATAACAACAGTAGAAGAGCAAATTAAACACTAGTCTTTATTTTTATTCTAAAAAGAATACTTAGCTGTATATAGGTTTAATGGCCTACTCCTTTATCAACTTTTAATAGCTTTTCTACTTAAAGTTAGACATCTTTTACAGAGAAAAAGAAAGAGATAAAAAGCCCTACTTAATAAGAAGAAGAATTTTACTTTAGCACTTCTTATATTAAACTAAGGATATTATTAAATGTTCTAGAGTAGTAGTAATAGAGCAAAAATATTTACCTCAAGCTGTCTTAAGTTACAAAAAATATATTAGCTATTTTTGTTGCTAGTATTAGTGTTAAGCGCGTTTTTAACACTGCAAAAGATGTTATTAGTAATTAAAAATATTATCTTTTAGCTTTAACTATATACTAAATTATAGTTTTTAAGGATAGTATCCTCTAAGATTTAAAGGCGCAAGAAATTTTTATATAAGAAAGGAATACTAGCCTTAAAGCACTATGTAGTAAGATTAATAATATATTTAAGTTCCTAGCGCCTAGAGATAGTACATGTAATCTAGAGGAGGAAACAGTAGAAGACAAGCTTATAGAAGAGGACTTTCTACCTCTAGTACAGAAGCGGCAGCACCTTAAGGCTTAAGCGTTACTATAATAACAAGCTGTGATAACTAACTGTAGTAATAAAGTTTTAACTATCTCTTAACTAGCATAAATAACTAGAAATAAATACTGTAACTTAACTTTAACCTAACTACAACTACTAGTCTGTGTAACTTAATTACAACCTTAACTACTGGTCTGTGCGATCTAACCACAACTACAACCACTAGTCTATGCGACCTAACCACAACCACAACTACTGGTCCGCGCGACCCTAACCTAACCTATACCCACGCGTGGGTACCCACGACCCATTTACTAGCCTAAAGATTACTATGTTGTTTTTAAAATAATTGTGAACTATTTCTTCTATAAATTAAGTAGTAGATTATATTCTTATAAGCTTTACTATTTGTAGAGGTATTAGAGTGTATAAGAACATACTGCTATAAAAGTAGGAGATTACTAGCGTTTAGATTATACAAGAATAGAGTTAGTAATATAATAATTTTACTATAAGTTAAGTATAAAAAATTATTAGTAGAAAAAGGCGCATGTTTAATGCTAAAGTACAAGAGTAAAGTTGTTAAGTAAGTAGATAAAAAATAGTTACCCTATCTGTAATACATAGAAGATATTATATACTTCAAAATTAGGTAGTTAAGCACTTACCTAGTATATAGTAAGGCATTACTATGTGCACTAGCACACTATGTGTAAGATAAGCTAATTTTAGATTCTCTTAATCTTATTATTGTTAATATTAACATTATTTAGTGTAACCTTGTATCTAAGGTATTTTATGCGCTAAGTATGCTATTTACAATTACTAAGCTTTGTGCATAGCTAAGTCTTGGATAATTGTTAAAGTATCTCTTTAATATAAGTTTTTTTTTTCTTAAGAATATTAAGATATTGTCTAACTAGAAAAAAATAAAATGCATTTACTAAGCTTATTAGTCATTTGTTTATATAGGCTTAAAACTAGGCAAAAGTGTTTATCAAGCTAAAAAGCAATATAGTATACTTAAAGTAGCTATATTTTATATAAAAGGCTGTTTTCTATAACTCTTCTTTCTAAATACGCACTTTATAGTACGCTTCTCTTATATTAAGCTTAGTATTGTACTTAGCTTACGCTAGTCTATCTAACAGCTCCGCAATAAGCAGTATAAAGTGCCTATTTCTTAATTTTATTTTCTTTAGGCTTTAATAATTTACATATAGCCTTATTATACAGTTTTCTTTTATAAGGAGTATTAGTGCGCTTGCTAAGGACTTAAATTTTTATATCTATTCTCTTGCTATACACTCTGTAAGGTGCTTTCTTAACAGCGCTAACTTTGTCTTTAATAAGATATATAATAGCATATGCAGTATAGTTATACTAGATAGCTATGTAATTGCTAGATCTTGTAGTCTGTGCTCTACTAGGACTGCAAAGTTCTTATTTAAATACACATTCGTGTATTTAAAATATTATAAAAGATATCAGCCTATTTTAGCTAATTTTTAGCTTTGTTAGCTTAAAAAACTTATAATATATGTATATACAATTGCCTTTAAGCTACGTAAGCTTTTTTTTTTAAGTTTTTTTAATTTCTATTCCTACTTCTTATAAGCTGCCTAAATTGTTAGGCTCTTTACCCTAAATAAGCATATAACTTATTATATAGCTTTTTTTAGGTTGTAGGAGTTAATTTATAGTAACTTAAGGTACATTTAATATCTCTTTTAGTTTACTACTAAATATAGAATATGCTGCGTTCGAGCACGTTTTTATGAATTTATAATAGTTACATCTGCCTTAGTTATGCTATAAATAGTAAGCTTGCTTCTATTTACTTTCTCTACTATTAGACTAGGTAGAGAACTAATAAACATGTCTTGCTCTATTACTAATGTAGTAAATATAAGGGTTATTTGTAAGCTCCTATCTACTATAGCTTTTTTAAGCTTTTATACCTTAAATATATACCTTGTGTTGAAAAGACGTACTAGTTTATGTAAAATTACTTTTTATAGCGTACCTAATGGCTTCGGCCTTTTGAGACAACCTTTTGATGTAACCACACATTTTGTAAACACCTTTTTAGTAAAAAAAGATTTATTACTAACAACAGGTATCTAGGCTCATGCCCCCTTGTTTGGCATTGCCGGCACGCAATTAGTGTGTCGAATGTCTAAATAGAAACGACGATGCGCAACATCTCTCTAACTTACTTTTGTAACTAATAACTATTTACTACTAACTATTTACTGCTAACCGCAACTTCTATTATCCTGTCGCTATCCTAGCAGTGTTATAGTTGTGGCGTTTAGTGCCTATTCTTAGATATAAATAAATAATAACAGCATTACTATTTATACATAGCTCTCTTATTTCTAAAGGCAACTTACAAAATTCTCCTACTTATAAGTTTATTTTAGCTTTTTAATAGCTGTTTTAACACGCCTTTGCTTCTTATAAAGCTACTTTTAAGTTTTCTTGTTAAAGTTGTATTTGCGTAAGAGGAGATTGCTAAAGTAATATACTTTTACTATACTTAAACTTTTATATACATAGTATATATAGTGTACTAGCTAAACTAGCCTTTTATAGTCTTTGTTGTAACTTTAATATTTATAATACTAGACGTATTAAAGATATCTTAACTATAGTTATATTTTAAGCTTTATATTAACTTAACTACTACAAGGACTATTACTACTAGCTCTTTTTTAACTAATAAAAGTAGCTGCTTAATAATAGTAAATGCTAGCTTTGTAATTTACTACTATAGCTTCTAGTATAGTAACTTAGTAAAGTCTAACTTTACTTAATATAAGCTATTAGTTTTTATATTAAAGGAAAAAAAAATAGTTTAAGTATTACATTATTTATATACAAGTTATTTGTATTTAGTACTATATAGTATAAGAATCTTTAAAAGTAAAAAGTAGTAAGTAGAAAGCTTTTATAAAAATAGATTGTAGGCTCCTGCTGCGGTAACGTATATGTCCTTACCCTCCTTTTCTATCTTTATCGCAATCTTATTACTAGCTATAAGCTAGCAATTGCTGTTAAACACGTTTTAATTAGTGTTGTTTTTTAATACCTTTAGCGAGAGGGTAGCTGCTTTTTACTTTTTTTGGAAACCCCATTTTGACTACAACAACAACCACCACCTTTGACACCTTAAAAATAAATAGCGTACCTAAGTCTTTGTTCTCTTTATAAAAAGTAATATAAATAGTAAAGTAGGACTTAAGTTCACCTACTTCTAGTCTTTTGTTAAATTAAGTGTAGTAGCGCTGTCTACTATTTTCTCTAGCTTACTTAGCTTATAGTAGTTAGACTTATAATAGCTAAGTTCTTTATATCTATAGTACTATAGAGGACGTTTTTTAATGCTTGTTTTGTCTAGTTTACTTTACTTTTAGCTATTATAGCTTGTTTTTACACGCTGAGTGTTTTTTAAAGTGTTTCTTATATTTCTAAGTTTTTTTAGTATTCTAGTGCTTTTATTACCGTTTTTTAAAACATTGCTATTTTAGCTTTACTTTTTAAGTTTTTTATTAGTTAAAAAAGTTTGCGTGTATGTTTACTTGTAGTAGTATTGCTTATTAGTCTACTAGAAGTAAGAAAAGAGTTTTCTTTATATCTTTATACAATGCTACAGGATATTCTAAAATTTAAATCTTAAGTATATAATTTAAGCCTAATGTTACATAGGGTTAGGCTATACTTCTCTAGTCCTAGTCCGTACTAAGGCGAGTTAGACTAAAGCGGTAGTTTGTAAGGTATTGTAGAAAATGTTCAAGTAGAAAAAAGCTATTAATATTAACTTAAGGCAAACAATACTAATCCTATAAATAACAAAATAACTAGTAAAGAATCTACGTAAAAAATAAACTATTTAAGTTAATTACAATAAGTGTAGAAATAAGATCTATTATATTTATATACGTGTTGCCTTTATTTTTTAATATTACTACTATCTCTAAGATGCTGCCTACTGTAAGATAGTTATAATAGGAGCTATCTCTTATTTTTATAATATTTCTTTCTTAGCAAAAAAGTTCTTTTTAGCAGAATAGTTATTACATAACCTGCGCTCTACGCAGATTATTACTTTTTTAGCGTAGTAGCTAGGTAACTTTTAACTTTAACCTGTATGTTTAAAAGAGAATCCTTCTTGTTACTTATAATATTATTTTCTCTTTTAGGAATTTTATTCTAATACTTTAAAATATTATTTTTCTGTGGTGCGTGTTAGGTTACTAGCTGCATATAAAGTTTTAGTATGTCTATTATATTACACGCTTACTTTTCTCTACGCCTTCCTAACTATACCTAAAGTTTAATTATCTTATTATAACTGTTTATAAAATTTAACTACTAAGTGCTGTGCTGATACTAGTTATGTAAAAGAAAAATGCTAGAAAATAAGTTTTTTAACATAAGAGGCATAAAAAATTTTTTATACTAATTAAAACTTAATAATTCTAGACCTTTAGGATTATGCAAAAAAGTAAGCTAAGAGGAATTCTATCTTTAGTATATTGGAGATTCATCTATTACGTGAGATTACATAAGATTGCAAGATATTGCATCATCTACTACGCAAGCTATTGCGTAAGTACAGATCTTTCTAGAATGTTATTTAACAGTATATATAGACTGTAGTTAGGCTTGTAGTTAGAAACCAAGAATATTACAATATTCAATTAAGCAGTTGTACAATACAATAATAAGACTCAAATCACTCACTTCCCCTAGTCTCTATATTATTTAATTCTCTTATCCTTATCGTTCTACTTCCGCACCTCCTCCTCAATCTCCAACAGGTTACAAGCCTAGATTAGGCTGCCTCTGAGTCTACTACAAACAAGTAGAAGGCGGAGACCTCTACCTCTGAGTTAATAGTAGAACAAGCAACTATACCTGGAGATTAAATTCGCAACATAATATAGACTTTTTAATAAGTAAACTATTGCTACCTAGATTCTTAACTACCTTGGGCTAGTTATAGGCAAACGCTTTTTTTAATTTTTTTTCTAATTAATTTCTTTCTTTAGAGTACTTAGTCCTTTCTTCTCTAAGTGTCTCTAATAGTACTTAAATACCTATAACTTGCAGTTTATTAAGTTATCTTTTAGTTATTAAGTATCTTAGCTTTCTAGCTATTCTTGCTACTTAAATAAGTATTTCTACTAACATCTAATTTTTTATAGGTCCTTAATTTCTTTAATCTTAAAATTGTTGTCTTTAAGCTTTATGTTAGTAGCTAGCTTAGCATCTAGAGGTACTCTTTCTAGAAGTTTCTTGTAAAAGACAGAGTAAACGTATATACTTAGTAGTAGTTAGATTTTATAGTTTACGTTTCCTATTTTTTCTAAAATTTTACATAGTCTTACTTAGAAGTTATTTAGTTTCCTGCTTTTTTTTTTAAATTTTTTTTTTTTTTTTTGCTTATTAGTTACTTTACCTGTGAAAAAGTTTTTATAAGCTATAATTATGCTTAATTCTTTTTGAACCTTTCGTATTAAGAAAGCTTTGTTGTCTATATCTACTATAATACTTCTAATATTTTTTAGAAAATAATAAGCAGCTAGCTAATATCTATAGTCTGTATAGTGTAGTAAGTGCTTTATAGTTACTTACTTTATGCTCCTATAAGCTTATTGTGCTGTTAGTAAAAGTTTAACTTAGTTATCTTTTAGCTCATTAGCATACATCTTTAGATACTGTTCTAGTGTCTAGTTTATTTATTCTGTCTAGCTGTCTTTCTTAGGTAAAAGCTAGTTAATAGCTTCTTCTTTACACCTAATTTTGCTAAAAATGTGTTTTGATACTTAGATGTGAATAGTGTGTTATAATTAGTAATAAACTTTTTAAGTATTCTATGCTCTAACACTAGTACTTTTATAACTTTATATGCGTAGCTTTCTACTGTCATAGCCTCTTTTATAAGCATAAACTTTGCCGCCTTAGTTAATTAATTAATAACTATTAAGATAGTGTTGCAATGTTAAGCTAATCTTAGTTCTAATAATTTTAGAAGCTTTACTATAAAGTTTATTATTATACTAATTTATAGTTTTGTTTGTGACTGTAAGAGTTACAATAGTCTATAAGGCTTATGTCTCTCAGGCTTGTTCTAGTAACAAGCTAAACAGTTATTTAATACATTTTTTACTTTTGCTTATAAGCATAGTATTGGAAACAGCTTATCTAGTTATTAAACTATTTCTTTAATTACTGTATAACTATATTCTTATAACTTATATAGTTCCCTAATAAGACTTATTCTTATATATAGACGTATAAATGCTTATTTCTTTTGAACTATAATTTAGTACTCTTTTTTATCTTATAGAAGTTAATAAAGCCGTCTTTCTTAGGCTTAAACTGCTAGTTAGCTGCTCTCTACAACTACTATTGTAGTGCTTCTACCCGCTTAGCTACTTTAGCTACTTTAGCTAGTTCTAGCTAGTTATAATATAGACTGCTATCTAGCGTTTTTCTAAGTCCAGCATTATAGAGTTCTTTGTAACTTTTCTTACTAGCTTCGGCCTTTTAAGACAACCTTTTAATGTAACTACACATTTTGTAGACACCTCTTTAGTAAAAAAAGATCTATTGCTAACAACAGGTATTAAGGCTTATGCCCCTTTATTTAGCATTGCTAGCACGCAATTAGTGTGTTGCATGTTTAGACAGAAACAAAGATGCGTAATATCCTTCTAACTAACTCTCTTAACTAATAACTATTTACTAATAACTATTTACTGCTAACTATTTATTGCTAACTGTAACTTCTGTTATTTTGTCGCTATCCTAGTAGTGTCGCAGTCGCGGCGTTTAGTGCCTATTCTTAAATGTAACTAAATAATAACAGCATTACTATTTATACATAGCTTCTCTATCTTTAAAGGCGTTTAACAGAATTCTCCTGCTTATTAGTTTATTTTAGCTACTTAATAGCTGTATTAACACGCCTTTACTTCTTGTAAAGCTACTTCTAAGTTTCTTTACTAAAGTTGTATTCGCGCAGGAAAAGATTGCTAAAGTAATATACTTTTACTATACTTAAACTTTTAACATGCGTAGTATATATATAGTATTAGCTAAACCAGCCTTTTATAGTCCTTGTTGTTACCTTAACATCTAAAAAACTAGACGCAAAGATATCTTAACTATAGTTATATTTTAACCTTTATACTAACTTAATTACTACAGGAACTACTACTAATAGCTTTTTTATAACAATAAGAAATAGCTACTTAATAATAATAAATATTAGCTTTGTAATCTACTACTATAGCTTTTAGTATAGTAACTTAGTAAAGTCTTACTTTACTTAATATAAGCTAATAGTCTTTATATTAAACAAGAATAAGAATACTTTTAGTTTTATATTATTTATATATAAGTTATTTATATGTAGTACTATATAGTATAAGAAATCCTAAAGGTAAAAAGCAGCAAGCAGAGAGCTTAAATAAAGAAGTATTATAGGCTTCTGCGATAGTAACGTATGTGTTCTTACTCTGCTTCTTTATTTCTATCGCAATCTTGTTGCTAGCTATAGGCTAGCAATTACTATTTAACACGTTTTAATTATTCTTGTTCTTTAGTACCTTAAGCGAATTTTTTTAAGCTTAATTTCTGCTTAGTAGTTTAAGATTTTCTGCTCTAAGCGCTTAGCGCGTAGACCTTATCTACTTACTATTTAAATCTTGTTAACTATATATAATCTTTTTTTTTGACTTTTGCGTCTAATTAGTAGAGGATAGCTGCTTTTTACTTTTTTAGAACCCCTATTTTGAATATAACAACAACCACTACCTTTGACAGCTTAAAAATAAAAGTAACTTTTCTTACGTAACTTAAATATTTTACTTAGAGCATCTACTACTTTTTTAAGTATATTAGCGCAGTGTGTTATCTCAAAGTTAAACTTAACTAATATTTTAGCTTATTAGACTTGTTATTAGTTAAGTTTCTTTTTTGTTATTAACTTTGCTAAGTTCTAGTACTTAGTAAAAACCTTAATCTAGTGTAGCAGTTTTAATTAATAAATTTTTATTATTTAAGGCGATAACTATTTCAAATAGCTTCATATTCTAAACATTTTAGTTAAATTCTGTTCTAAAGAACTTCTTCAAATAATAAAATACTAGTCTCTATTTCTTGTCTATGTACTACTATAATAATACAGCTATAAGTGCATAATTTAACGCGTTCGTCTTAACTTGCGTCTTTCATTTAAAGTTATACATTTTTAGTATTAGTGCCTTAAGAAATATCTAATAAGTCTAGTTAAATGCTTCTTGTTGTTTTTTATTTTAACTAAATTCCATTTCTCTTGTTGTAATCTTAAAGATATGTGTAGTAATCTTAAAGTAATTTTTAATAAACTTTTGATAGTAGCTAGCAAATCTTAAGAAGAATTATAGGTCCTTAAATATTTTAAGAATTAGCTATTTTTGTATAGCTATGATCTTCCTTAAGTTTATCTTAGCTCTCTTAATAAATATTATAAAGCCTAGAAATTCTGTTTAATTAACATAGAATTTATACTTCTTAAGCCACAAGAATAGCTTCTAATCTTTAAGTATTCTAAGCACTTTCTTAATTTACTATACATGTTTTTTAAGTGTTCTGCTAAAGTCCACAAGTATATTGTCTAGGTATACTATAATCAAGATTTTAAGGTATATGTAGATTACATTAATAATTACTAATTAAGGGGTTGCTAGTTCGTTTACTAACTTAAGAAGTTTAACTATGTACATGTATAGTATACTTTGTTTTTAATGCTATTATGTACTTATAATTTTCTTTAATCTTTAATTTTAAAAAAAATTCTAAATGTTAAATTTTGTAAACAACTTAGCTTCCTAAAGTTAATTAACAAGCTTTATTATTAGTAGTAAAAGATATAAGTTCTTCTGCGTTAAATTGGTTAACTTTTTAAAGTTAACACACTGTTAATACATCTTATTAAGCCTTTTTAAATCTAAGATAAGTAAAGCTATAAGGCCTAATTCTAGTTAGATAAATTCTTTCTTTAGACTCTTCTACATATAATCCTTTAGCTTAGCATTATGCTTAGGCATTATTAGGTACATTAGTCTAAGACTTAGCTTGGCTTTATTATCTAGAATTATCTTACAATTTTAATTCAAATAGTCTACTAGCTTTATAGCCTTGTTTTCTTAAAAAAATTCCTTAAACTCGTAAGTATAATACTTTCTTAGTATTGTTAGTAGTAAGAGTTCTACTTTTATAGTTGCAACTTATTCTATTTAAATAACTTCTTTTTTTTAAAATTGTTTCACATAAATTCTTTTAATCTTACATAATATAATCTTACTAAATCTCTTATTCTAAGTTAAACTTTAATTTATAAGGCGTATTTTTTATGTACTTTAGTAGCTTTATACATAAGTCTTCTTCTAAGTATTACTTTCTTCAACTAATTAATAGCAGAGTTATAAGCATCTAGCTAATTATAACTTATTTATATGTCTATTTCTACTAAATTTATAATGTTAATATCTATTTAGCACCCTATGCCGGCTAGTTATGGCTTTGTTAATATAGTCTTTAACTATATAATGCTGTCTTTATATTATATAAGTTTCTTATTAGCTAGTATCATTAAAATCAGTTTTGTCTTAACTTAGTGTAGTATTTCGTGTTTCTTTAATACTTGTAGAAAGATTATTGTTTTTGCAGCCCTACTATTTATAAGCGCCTATATATTCTAACTTAATATAGAAATAGTTGTGAGCAACTGCTTTGCTTAACTATTAGTAGTTTATTCTTTTTTAAAAGTTGTTTCAGGTATGCTCTTACTAGTTTAACTTTATTTTTAGCAGCATTCTAGTTTTCTGCCTTCTTGTTTATTTTTATTTTAAACAAAAAAGTAGCCTGCATTGTACTTAGTGCTATAGTATATTAAGCAGCTATTATTGCATTAAAAGCTCTATTTAAAGTTTTAGTAAAGAACCTCCTACTTTAAGTCTTATTTCTTTAGCTTTAGCTTTTTTGCTTTATAAATTAGGTAGTTTACTGCCTGATTGATGTTTAAAAATAGAGTAGCATAATAGTAGTTGTTTACCTATTGTGCTATTATAGATTACTATTAATTAAAGTTGTATCTATCCTTGCATTGCGTTTATAGAAGCTAGTAGTAGAGTTTTACTTTCTTAAGTTTATAGAAGTAATACTTGTCTGCCAAGCATTTGTCTGCCTATAAGTTTAAGTAGTAGCACTAGTCTTAGTCTACTCTATATTCCTCTTTATTCTTCTTATAGAACTCGCAATTAAACTTATAGTTATACTAACAAAACTCTTTATACTCTTTAGTACTGGCTTTAGCCTTTTAAGACAACCTTTTGATGTAACCACACATTTTGTAGACACCTTTTTAGTAAAAAAAAATTTATTGCTAACAACAGGTATCTAGGCTTATGCCCTCTTATTTAGCATTGCTAGCACGCAATTGGTGTGTCGCATGTTTAGACAGAAATAAAGATACGCAATATCCCTCTAACTAACCCTCTTAACTAATAACTATTTACTACTAACTATTTACAGCTAATTGCAACTTCTCTTGTTCTATTGCTATTCTAGCAGTATTATAGTTGCGGCGTTTTGTGCCTATTCTTAAATGTAAATAAAAAATAACAGCATTACTATTTATGCATAGCTTTTTTATTTTTAAAGGTTTTTTATAAGATCCTTATACTTATTAGTTTATTTTAGCTACCTAATAGCTATTTTAATACGCCTTTGCTCTTTATAAAGCTACTTTTAAGTTTTTTTACTTAAGTTATATTTGCGTAAAAAAAGATTGCTAAAGTAATATACTTTTACTATACTTAAACTATTAATATACGCAGTGTATATAGTGTACTAGCTAAACTTGCCTTTTATAGTTCTTATTATAACTTTAACATTTATAACACTAAACGCATTAAAAATATCTTAACTATAGTTATATTTTAACTTTTACACTAACTTAACTACTACAGAAACTATTACTACTAGCTCTTTTTTAACTAATAAAGGTAGCTGCTTAATAATAGTAAATACTAGCTTTGTATTCTACTACTATAGCTTCTAGTATAGTAACTTAGTAAAGTCTAACTTTACTTAATATAAGCTATTAGTCTTTGTGTTAAAGAGAGAAAAAAATAGTCTAAGTTTTATATTATTTATATATAAGTTGTTTGTATGCAGTACTATATAGTATAGAAAATCCTAAAACTAAAAAGTAGTAGGCAGAGATCTATTATAAAAAAGCATTACAGGCTTCTGCTATAGTAATGTATATATTTTTACTCTTCTCTTCTATTTTTATTTCAATCTTGTTGCTAGCTATAGGCTAGCAATTGCTGTTAAACACGTTTTAATTAGTGTTGTTTTTTAGTACTTTTTGCAAATTTTTTTAACTTTAATTTTTACTTAGTAGTCTAAGCTTTTCTACTTTAAGCGCTTAGCGCGTAGACTTTATCTACCTACTATTTCAATCTTGTAAACTACATACAATCTTTTTTTTTAACTTTTGCAACTAATTAGTAAAGAGTAGCTACTTTTTACTTTTTTAGAAAACTTAATTTTAACTACAACAACAACCACTACCTTCAACACCTTAAAAATAAATACTCTTTAGTACTTTTTACTTTTTTAGCTTTTTAGTCTTTAACCTTAGCTACTAAATTATTACAGCAAGGCTGTTTATATATTACTTAATAATTAAGTCTTTTAGCGTCCTTACTAGTAATTATAATCTTTTTTAAAGTATATATTTGTTAGCGTTGTATATTATTATTCTGCATACCTAATATTAGTTACTAGCTTATTATGTTAGTACATCTTTGTCTTTAACCTTTTAATCTATTAGCCTAAGTTTACTTAGCATAAGAACCTTATTATTTAGTCTTAGTTATAGTACAATTTTATAGCAGTTTATTAAGTATACCTTTTTTATAAAAGTCTAGATTGCTTAAGTTGTTATTAAGTTCTGTTTAAACTAAGTATAGCGTTCTTTAGTT
Organism: Alternaria gansuensis; assembly: GCA_009289805.1. NCBI lineage: Eukaryota > Fungi > Ascomycota > Dothideomycetes > Pleosporales > Pleosporaceae > Alternaria > Alternaria gansuensis. The sequence goes on along the minus strand of WBOK01000045.1, from coordinate 24,802 downwards.
AATTTTTTTAATCTTATTAGCTATCTATTTAACTTGTTCTTTTTTATAGTTTTAGGCAAAGTGTTTCACTTTGCTGTACTAAAGATATAAGTTGTTATTATAACGCTTTTAGCGTTCTTTAGTATATAAGCTATTATACTTTTTCTTTTAAGTATTTATATTTGTAGCCTTATTCTATACCTTGCTAGTTAAAATAGCGTTACTATTTTTGTTATACCTACCGCGTTGTTGTTTTTTGTTAGCTAAGCTAAGTAAAAAAAAAATTTAATTTTCATTATTCTAGAGCTTATTATTAATAAGCGTAGTTAGCTTAACTAAAGCGTATAGTATATTCGGCTTATTATAGTATATAAAGCTATTTTTAATATTCTTTTTTAAGCTAGTTTTAAATTTTATTTTAAGTGCCTTATTATCTTAATTAATTTATGCTTGTAGTTACTTAAACTGTACTCTATATACTAATACTCACGTAGTCTGCCTTAGGCAAGTAATCTTGGTTCTTAGCTTAGTTTTTAGTGTCCACTTTTTTAAAAATGTATTTTTTTTTGTTTAAACTTTATCTAGCTTATAAATAAAGCCTAAAACTTAGCCTTAATCTTTATATGTTCTGCGTCTAGTAATTAGTTATTTATATAAAGTTATATTTAGTTAAAAGCTTTATCTTTTATATACATGCTTGCTAAAAAATTTCTTAATTATTAGGGACTTTATTATACTTACAGTATAAATTTGTGTAAGTAAAATATATATTTATAGTTTTTTTTTATTTCTTTAAAACTTTCTAAATAGTACTATTTTAAGCTTTTTTATTGCAAGAAGTTGTTTATTTAAGGTAACTATTAGCAACTTTAAGAGCTATTTAATTATATTTACTATTAAACTTACTTACTTTGCCTAAACATAAGCTTACTACGTTAAGCTTCTAATTTTTTGTATTCTTAGGTTATTTTTAGTTTTAAAGTTAAATATATTAAAAATATTATTATTTTTAGACGCAAGTTAGTTTAGCGCGGAAAGTTCTAGACTCTAAGCTATATTATTTTAAATATATCTTTAGAATGCTATTTTAAATCTCAATTAGATAACTTATTAGTTAAAATATTTATTAAAATTCTTAGTGGTTAAAGTGTTACAGAGGGTTAAGCTATACTATTCTAAACTAAGTTTATAGTAAAGCAAAATAGACTAAAGCAGTAGTCTATAAAGTTTGTAGAAGATATTTAAGTAAAAAAGAGTTATTAATATTTACTAAAAGTAAATAATACTAATTTTATAAATAATAAAATAACTAGTAAATAGTTTATACAAGAAATATACTATTTAAATTAACTATTATAAGTGTAATAATAGATTTTATTATATCTTTATACTTATTGCCTTTATTTTATACTATTACTGCTATTCCTTTAATGCTGTCTTTTGTAGGATAATTGTAATAGTAGTTATTTCTTATCTTTATAACATTCTTTTCTTAGCAGTATAGTCTTTTTTAGATGGATAGTTATTACGTGACCTGCGCCCCGCGCGAACTATTACCTTCTAGCGTAGTAGCTAGTTAACTTTTAACCCTTACTTATACTTTAAAGAGAAAATCTATTTTATATCTTGCAACACTTATATTCTTTAAAAACTAGTTTTATATAATTTAATAGGTTTATAAATTTTAAATTTAAAAGTTTATAAGCTTATTTTAAGCAGTTTTAAGTATATTACTAACATTGCAAAAGTTGTTCTAGGTAGTTAAGTTTTAATTTATTTAGATTTTTTTAACTTAGTATTTAGAAAAGAGACTTCTGTTCCTCTACAGTTTAAATAGACCTGCTATAGCATTTTAAATAATTTTAAAATAAATATTATTTTAAAGTTAATATTTTAAGTCTATAATATAAGATTTTATAGCATATAAAAAAAGTATAACTTACAATTTCTTTTATAGACTTTATTACGCATAGTTAGGCTTTAAAAATATACTTAGTAGCTCTAAACGTAAAAGTCTTAATAATAGAGTAAAATCTTTTTTTTACTTAAAACTGTATTTTTAGATCTTTATTAAGTATGCTTAGATTTTTTAAACTTTCTTTTTTAAATACTCTAATAAGCTTAGCTAACTTATATTATTATAGTTTTTTGTAAAAGCGTAATTATGCTAGCTTTTAGTTTAAAGTAGCCTTTTCTAGGCTATTCTAGCTTTTGCTAAAGTAGTAAAGACGCTGTAACGCAATGAAGAATTAAAATATATTAATTTTTTAGTTTTTATTTTATTTTTAGTAAAAGAATGCGTGTTTTTTGTCTCTTTCAACATAAATGCTTTTTTTTTATTATTTTTTTTTTTGGGTTTTAAAGTTAGATTATATTTTCTAGTTGTTAGTAAAGGTATAGACGCGGCCGTCTACACATGTAAATTAAGCACTTATTTTAAAGTATAGAGGTATTTAAAAACAATTAATTTAAATGTAAAGCTTCATTTTAAGTATATGTATAAGATGCTAGAGATAGGAATAATAGCATATTACCTGTAGAAAAAAAGACAACGTAATATATTCTTAGCTATAATATTGTATCTCTATTTATACTAAGGTAATTTAGGGTTAAATAACCTATTTAGACTTAATATAGATATGTCTAACCTTAGTAATTCTAAACTAATTTAACCTAGCCTAGAAGGTTGCTAGATTCTAACATATATAAAGTAACATTATTAATTTAATCTACCTAGCTACTTTTGTAAAAAATTCTTTATATAGCAATTTCTAGTAATATAAGTATTACAGCGTGTATTTATTGAAATATATAGTAAATTACAGAAGTTTAGCTAGAGCTCTTATAGTAAGTTAACGTTAAGATGTATAACTTATAACATTCTTTTATCATACTTCTTATAGCTTTACCCTTTTAAAATAACCTTTTAAGGTAACTACACATCTTGTAGAGACCCTTTAAGTAAAAAATATATATTACTTATAATAAATATTAAGTCTAATGCCTATTTATTTAGTATTACTAGCACACAATTAGTGTGTCACCTTTTTAGATAAAAATAATAAAAAGTAAAATAAGAACGTAAATTACTACTTAACTTAATAGGCTTTATTTTGCTTATTCTTGTTACTTTACTACTAGGCGCTTCTAAATAAAGTAAAGTTGCAACACTATTATTAAATTACTTGCTAATTTATAAAAATAACAATAAGAAGCTTATTTATTTTTTTTTATTTCTTTATTACTAATTAAATAGCTTGCAATAGCTGTTTATGCTAAGTTCTAGTCTCTATACTTAGCTCTTACGCAATAAACTAAAAAGAAGATACTAAAGTAATAAATTTTAAGCACTATGCTAGTATTAGTAAATACTTTAGAGATTATACAGTAGAGTAACAAGAAAAGAAGAAATCTAAAAAGTTATAGTTTTTAAAGCTTTATATTTTAGTAACCTAGAAGGGCTATGCTAAAAGGAGTTAGTGATTTAGCAAGCTAAGAGCCTTCTCTTTAAGATAAGTTGCTTAGTAAGCTGCTTAGTTAGCAATATTGCGCCTGTAATCTCGCTTAAAATACGCTAAAAAGAAGCAAAAATAGATTTTAGTATATCTTTATTATAAATGTATAAAAAGGGCTAAAAAAAATTTTTTTTTAGCTTATGTAAGCATAATGTGAGCAATCTTTAAAGTAATATTTCTTATTTCTTTATAGTTTAATAAAAGAATAATAAAATTAGAGGTTAATTATGTAAGTATTAATTACGTAATAACTTAACAAAAATATAGTATATTTACTTCTCTTATTTATTTTAACTTTCTATTTTTATATTATCTCCTCTATAGCTTGCAATCTCTCTTAATATAAATAATAAGTTTATACTTTATATTTAAATAACAAATTTATTTCTTGTATTAGTAATATACTAGAAAAGCCTTTTAGAAGTATTTATAATACTTTTTATTAAATTAAAAAAAAAACGCTTCTTTATTCATTATTAGCTCTAAATAAGGTTATTCTTCTAAAATCTTAAAAAAAGCAAAAAGAGTGCTTAATTGAGACCTTATAAGAAGCCCTAAAAAGATAATTTAACATCTTTTAAAAAATAAAGTATAAATTTTTTAAGTAAAAGCGTATAATGCTTTCTAAAAAAGAAGAACTATTTTATTTCTGTTTTTTAAAAAAAGACGCCTTTAGATACTTAAAAAGCTTATAATTGTTATATTTACAATAAGCAAACACTTAAAAAGATTAATAATATAAACTTTTATAAAGTTTTATTTTTTTATAAGCTTACTATTTAGCGTAGGCATAGTGCTTAAACAGAATACTATTAAACAAAGCACAATAATAGAATAAGAAAAAAATTGTTTCTACAACAAATATAAGTACGTTCTAAAAAACTTAATTCTTAAATAATAAACTATATTATATCTTTAATATTTTGGTTATTTTATTTAATTTTTAGGGGACTTACTAATCTAGATATAGGTTAAGATATTTCTATTTAAGTTTAGGGTGCTATTAAGATAAGTAGATAATCTAAACTAGTAGTAATTAAAAGCCCTTTAATTGCTACTCCTTTTAGGAATTTAGACTATATTAAAAAAATCTTAATTCCTATAGTAAAACCTGTAATAATAAAAGGTAAGTTGTATTTAATTTATTTTTCTATTAAAAGGCTTATTACTCTATGTTTAAATTATAAGGCTAATGTCTTTCTTTATATATTTAAGCACCTTACTAACTTCTATATAAGCTAGACATTTTAGCAGGATAACACTAAAATTTATAAAACTGTAGAAGTTTTACCTTAGTTTTCTAGAAATAATATACTACTTTTTAAGCATCCTGCCTATAGTTCTAATCTTAAATTTATAGAAAACGTATAGGTTTTGCTTTAAAACGCTTTAGCTAAAAGGCCTATTGCTTTTTTAAGTATAGAAAATAATAAGAGAAGTATAGCAGCCTCTAAGGCTGCTATAAAGAAAAAATAGGATTAATTACCTTAAAAGGCAATTAATAATTGTATTTTATTATTACTAAGGCGTTATTTGCAAGTAAAAGAAGCTAAAGGCTAGTATACTAAGTATTAGTACGCTATTATAGTTATTTTTTAAGAAAAAACTTAAAAAACAAGCTTTTTTTTATTACTTAGCAGTTAATTTTACGATTACTTTTAAACTAATATATAAATAAAATTAGCTTATGTTATCTATTATATGTAAATTAAAACAATTTTCATATATTTACAAAAAAATTATATTGTAACATATTCTTAAATTTTTAAGCTTGTATTTTTCCTGCGAAGATTAAGAGCAGTTATGCTAACTAAGTAGCTTACTAAGCAGCCTATCCTAAAGTAGAAGTTCTTGGCTTTTTAAATTATTAAATCTTCTTAGTATAGCTCTTATAGTTATAGAAATATCAAGCTTTTAAAATAATAATTCTTTTAATATTTTTTATTTTTTGTTACCTCTCTGTAGTAAAACTCTTTTTAAATATCATATTTATTAATTACTTTGCTCTTTAAAGTTAATTTAGAAGCTCTATTATTACTAGTAAAGAATATTAAGTTTTCTATATTGCGCTATTTAATTTTCTTAAAGTGAATATATATTTAAAATTTTTATTAGGCTGTTTTACAATTAAAATAAGTAAGGATATTAATTTTAATCTTAGTTAGATAAATCTTTTCTTTAAATTCTTCTAAATGTAATTCTTTAGCTTAGCATTATAAGGTACATTAGTCTTAGGCTAAGCTTAGCTCTATAATTTAGGACAATCTTATAATTCTAATTTTAATAGTCTACTAGCTCTATAGCCTTGTTTTCTTTAAAAAGTTCTCTAAACTTGTTAGTATAACACTTTTTTAGTATTTTTAGTCGTAAAAGTCTTTTCTTTATAGTTACAGCTTACTTTATTTAAATAACGTTTATCTTTTAAAAGTTTTTTATCTAGATTTTTTTAATTTTTTATAATAAGATTTTACTAAATTTTTTATTCTAAGTTACGCTTTAATTTATTAGGCGTACATTTTTACGTACTTTAGCAACTTTATGTATAAGTTTTATTCTAAGTATTATTTTTATTTACTTATTTATAGAAGGGTTATGTGCATTTAGCTAATTATAACAAGTAACATTTCTAGTTCTTTTAGATTTATTCTATTAATATTTATCTGGCATTTTATGCCTGCTATGTATAGCTCTACTAATATAGTGTTTAACTATAATATACTGTCATTATATTTTATAAGTTTCTTGTTAGCTAAAACTATTAGAATTAGTTTTCTTTTAATCTATAATAGAATATTATATTTCTTTACTACTTATAAAAAGATTATTATATATATAGCTTTAGTATTTATTAGCGCTTATATTTTTTTAATTTGTATAAATATAGTCTTTAGTAACCAATTTACCCAACTATTTGTATTTTATACTTTTTTTAGAGTTGTTTTAATTATGCCTTTACTAGTATTACCTTGTTCTTACTAGTATTTTAGTCTTTTGCTTACTTAATTTTTTTTTCTTAAAAAATTAGCCTACACTATTCTTAGTGCTATAGTATATTAAGAAACTATTTTTATAAAAGAAGCTCTAATAGAAGTTTTAGTAAAATATTTCTTACTTTAAAGCTTATCTTTTTAGTTTTAGCTTTCTTGCTTTGTAAATTAAATAGTCTGCTGCCTTATTAATATATAATAATAAAGTAATATAGTAGTAGTTATTTACTTATTTTACCTTTCTAGGTTGCTATTAATAGAAGTTATATCTATTTCTGTATTGCGTTTGTAAGAGTTAGTAGTAAATATCTACTTTTTTAGGTTTATAAAAGTAACACTTGTTTACTAAGTTTTTATCTACTTAAAAGTTTAAGTAGCAGCACTAGTCTTAGTCTACTTTATACTTTTAATAATTATTCTTATACAACTTGTAATTAAGTTTATATTTATACTAAGATAACCTTTTATACTTTTTAGTACTTTCTACTTTTTCAGCTTCTTAGGTTTTAACTTTAGCTACTAGATCTTTAAAGTAGAGTTATTACAAAAAAGTAACAAAATAAAAAAGAAATTAAAAAAGTTATTATGTTTAAAGCTTTATAATTCTATAAATAAAAAAGCTATACTAAAAAAAGTTAGTAATTTAAAAAGCTAAGAACTTCCTCTTTATGATATAATACTTAGTAGGCTGCTTAGTTAGTATAATTAACTCTGCAATTTTGCTTAAATTAAGAGACAAAAAAATTAAAATAAATTTTAGTATAACTTTTTTTAAAATGTGTAAAAATTACTAATAAAGAACTATGTTGAATAAGGTTACGTAAGCAGTATGTAAGCAGGTTATAGAAAATTATATCTTAATTACTTTAAGTATAATTAAAGGGTGTTAGAAATAGAGGTTGCGTATATAAACGCTAATCACGTAATGTATTAGTAAGCTTAGAGTATATTAAGTCTATTTACTCTTTTTAACTTAGTAGTTTATCCTATTTTAGATAGTAAGTTAATAGTATATATATATTATATAAGCTTATTACCTTAAATAGTAACATACTAAAGCATCTTTTTAAAGGTATTAGTAAGTACATAAAATTAAATTATAAAAAAAAGAAAGCCTTTTTACTTCCTTTTGCGCTTAAACTAGGCTGTTATACTAAAATCTTCTACAATATTTAAAAACTACTTAATATAAACTTTATTAAAATTACTAAAAAATAAAACAAAAACTTAAAAATGTAAAATATATATAAATTTCTAATATAAATCTTACAGAACTTGCTAAAACATAATATCTATATTAGAAAAGATTTAAAGAAAAAGCTCCCTTTAAACATAAAAGAAACCTTATAATTATTATATTTATACTAAGTAGAAACTTAGAAAACTTTAAAATTTAGACTTAGAATTAGTTCTATATTAATATAAGTTAACTATTAAGTACTGTTATAATGCTAAAGTAATAAGATATTTAACATAACAAAATAACAATACTATAAAAAAGTTAGATTCTACTAAAAGTATTTAATAGTTATACTTTACACTAGCTTTAGCCTTTTAAGACAACTTTTTAATGTAACTACACATTTTATAGACACCTTTTTAGTAAAAAAAGATTTATTGTTAACAACAGGTATCTAGGCTTATGCCCTCTTGTTTAGTATTACTAGCACGCAATTAGTGTGTCGCATGTTTAAATAGAAACAAAAATGCGCGATATCCTTCTAACTAACTTTCTTAACTAATAACTATTTACTGCTAACTATTTACTGCTAACTGCAACTTCTATTGTCCTGTTGCTATCCTAGCAGTATTGTAGTCGCGGCGTTTAGTGCCTATTCTTAGATGTAAATAAACAACAACAGCATTACTATCTATACACAGCTCTTTTATCTCTAGAGGTAACTTACAAAATCCTCCTACTTATTAGTTTATTTTAGCTACTTAATAGCTATTTTAACACGTCTTTACTTCTTATAAAGCTACTTTTAAGTTTCTTTACTAAAGTTGTATTTACGCAGGAAGAAATTGCTAAAGTAATACACCTTTACTACACCTAGACTATTAATATACGTAGTGTATATAGTGTACTAGCTAAACTAGCCTTTTATAGTCCTTATTATAACCTTAATATCTATAACACTAGACGCGTTAAAGATATCTTAACTATAGTTATATTCTAACCTTTACACTAACTTAACTACTATAAAGACTATTGCTACTAGCTCCTTTTTAACTAATAGAGCTTTATAATTTACTACTATAGCTTCTAGTATAGTAACTTAGTAAAGTCTAACTTTACTTAATATAAGCTATTAGTTTTTGTGTTAAAGAGGGAAAAGAATAGTCTAAGTATTATATTATTTGTATATAAGTTGTTTGTATATAAGTTGTTTGTATATAGTACTATATAGTATAGGAAGTCCTAAAGGTAAGAAGTAGTAGGCAGAGAGCTTTTATAAAGAAGTATTGTAGGCTCTTGCTGTAGTAACGTATGTGTTCTTACTCTTTTTTTTAACTTTTGCGACTAATTAGTAGAGGGTAGCTGCTTTTTACTTTTTTTAGAAACCCTATTTTGACTACAACAACAACCACCATCTTTGACACCTTAAATATAAATAAATATAAATACTTTACACTAGCTATAGTAATACTGAGCTACAAGGGAAGCTATAGGCTAGCTTACTAAGTGTTAGTAAGCTATTTTATAATATTATCTACATAAATGTTCAAAATAGGCCTTTATTTATAACTAGGTAGTTTTGTATAGTACTACTCTTCAACTCTTACAATAAAGAGATTAATTAGTCTTATTTAACAATTTATATTTTTTAGCGATTTTTATACGTTTACAAAAAAGTAATACGAAAATTCATTTTAATCTTTTTTTCTCTCTTGATTTGGGCGGAGTTGTAGTCGCGGCCGTACTGACTAAGCAGCTTACCAAGCAGTGTAACTTAAAGAGGAAGTTCTCGGCTTTTCAAATCATCACTCTTTTTGGTATAGCCCTTCTACTCATAGAATTATAAAGCTTTAAAAATAATAACTTTTTTGATTTCTTTTTTATTTTGTCACCCATCTGTAGTAAATTACTTAGTATATAACTTTCTTAGCATTTTTGCTAGTAATTATAATTTTTACTTAAACTATATATGTATTAGCGTAGGGTATTGTTGTTCCACACACTTAACACTAGTTATTAGCTAATTATTCTAGTATAACTTTGTTTTTAACTTTTTAGTTTATTGGCTTAGGTTTACTTAAAGTAAGAACTTTATTGTCTAGTTTTTCTTATAGTATAATCTTGTAGCTATCCATTAAGCGTGCTTTTTTATAAATGTTCAAGTTGCTTAAGCTGTGATATAGTTTTATTTAAATTAAGTATAGCATTTTTATCTTATTATTCTAATTTTATTAGCTGCCTGTTTAACTTATTCTTTTTTGTAGTTTTAGAAGAAGTGTCTAACTTTACTACACTAGAGACACACCTTATTATCATAATACTTCTAGTGTTTTTCTTCAAAGAGGCTCTTATACTTCCTTTTTTAAGTATCTTTTTTCCTAACTTTATCTTGCACTTTACTAGTTATAATAGTATTACTATCTTTACTATATTTCCTGTATTGTAATTTCGTATTTACTAAGCTAAGTTAAAAGCATTTCTTTTAGTTATGCTGTTTCTAGAGCCTATTTTTAATGCGCGTAGCTAGCTTAACTAGCGTATATAGTGTGTTAGGCTTATTAAAGTATATAAAGCTGTTGTTAATATTCTTCTCTAGGCCTTCTTTAAATACTATTCAAAATGCTTTATTATTTTATTTAATTTGTGCTTGTAGTTGCTTAAACTCTACTATATATGCTATAACTAACGCAGTCCGCCTTGAGTAAGTATTTTTTTTAGCCTAGTTCTTAGCGTCTACTTATTTCAAAATGTGTTTTATTTTTTTTTAAACTCTGTCTAACTTATAAACAAGGCTTGTGTTTTTGCTTTAATTTTTTTATATTTTATGTCTAGTAAGTAGTTATTTATATATGCTATATTCAGTTAGAAGCTTTATTTTTATAAATATACTTGCTATAAATATTTTTTCTTTATTAGTAAGGACTTTCTTATACTTACAGTATCAATTAGCGTAAGTAAGAAATATTTATACTTTCTTTTATTCTTTTTTATATTTCTTAAGAAGTGCTATATTAAGTTTTTTATAGCAACAGATTATTTATTTAAAGTAGCTATTAGCTAACGTAAGAGCTAATTGATTATATATATTATAAAAGCTACCTACTTTGCTTAGATATGGGCTTATAACTTAAGATTTTTAATTTTTTAAGCACTAGAGTTGTCCTTAGTATTAGAGTTAGATGCGTTAAGCATCTTGTTATTCCTTAATATTAGTTAATTTAGCGTAGAGAGTTTTAGACACTAAGCTATATTACTTTAAGTAATTCTTTAGAATACTATTATAAATCTTAATTAGGCAACTTGTTAGTTAATCTGTCTACTAAAATTCTTAGCAGTTAAAGTGTTACACAAGATAGGTCTATACTTATTTAAGCTTAGTTTATACTAAGGCAAGGCTAATATATAAAGTAGTTTATAATGTTTTATAGAAGTAATTTTTAGCAGACAAGAGTAATTAATATTAACTAAAGGTAAGCAATACTAATTTTATAAAAAATAGAATAACTAGTAAATAATTTGTGTAAGATTGACTATTAAAGTTAACTACAATAAGTGTAATAATAAAATCTAATGCATTTTCATACATACTGACTTTGTCCTGCTATCTTATACATTTCTTCTTAAAGGGAGGTCTATAATAGCGCTGCTATTCCTTTATACATAGCTATCCTAGATGGAGAGCCTTGGCGGGATGGTAACTACGTGATTGGCGCCCTGCGCGGATTATTACCTTCTAACGTCGTGGCTGGTTGACCTTTAACCCCCGCTCGTACGTCAAGGAGAAAATCCTTCCTGTTGCTTGTAACAACTACTACACAACATTAGATTTTAAAGACGGCTACTATTGTCTAAGAATTAGAGCGGGAGATAAGTGAAAAACTATTTTTTAAACATAATATAGACATTTTAAATATCTTGTTATACCTTTTAATCCTATATATGCCTTAGCAAGTTTCTAAGCCAATAATAATAAGGTTTTAAAAAGGCACTTAGATTATATATAGGTAGTTAATCTAAATAATATTTTTATTTATACCTACAACAATATTATTAAGCTATACTAGCATGCTATAAGCGCTGTACTTAACTTCTTATATAAAGTAAAGTTATACATAAACTTCAAACAATGCACATTTGCTTTAGTAAAGGTTATCTCTTAAGAATTATTATTATAAGAAGCAGTATTCGCGCAGATTTAGCGCGTGTTACTACTATTAAGTAATAGCCTACATCTACTAGTATTAAGAAGCTGCAGTCCGTTCTATAATTTAAAAACTTATATTAGTATTTTATTAATAACTTTGCTGTAGAAACAACACCTCTTATAAATATCTTCAAAAAAAAATAAGTGTTTTACTAGAATAAAGATATATATGCTACCTTTGTAAGACTAAAGTAACGCTTTAGATATGCTTTTATTTTGTATTACTTTAAAGATACACGTGTAATCCGTATTAAAATAAAGATTCTTACCTTTGCTATCTTAGGCATATTATCTTAACTATTTAAAAATAAAAAGTAGTATATTATTGCATTTTACTTACAGAAACTATAATAGGAAATTACAAAAGCCTTTTACTATCTTAAGGCACTGCTTAAAGCTTGTTAAAACTCCATATAATTAAAATTACACAAGATAACAACTCTTTAATACTTTTTAAATAATAAATATTACAGTACTAAATATAGTATTAAGAATATAGTATTACTATTGAGCTTTCTCTACTAAATACACTTAAACTAAATAAAGCTGCTAAATAAGCAGGACAAAAGCTAATAATGAAAAATAATCAAAATAAAAGTAAGCGCAAACCTACCTAAGAAGCTAGAGCTAGATATTGTTAAAGCTACAGCCTAGCTTTATAATATAAGTCTTTTTTATGCGCACAGCTTGCGCTTACTAAACAAGCTTCTAAAGTAATAAAGTAAGGGGTACTTTAAGTATTATAAGCCTAAGCCTCTTAAAAGCCTGACAACTGATATAAAACTAAATTAGAGCAGTATATACGCATATAGCTGCCGTGCCTATCTCTGAAACAAGAATAGAGCGGCTATGTAATATTAAATAAGCTTTAAGACTCTTCTTAAAAGATATATTAGTTACTTAGTAGGCTATAGAGCTTCTAACATATACCATATATAAGTTCTAGCTCTTAACTAAGTTATCATAACGCGCAATATCACATTTAACAAGACACTATACTACTAAGGACAAGCTTATAAGCTACCTAGGCAGGACACTGTTCTTATAGTATATACCTTTAATAAAGACTTAATCAGTAAGGCTAGAGAAGTACTTCAGTAGCTTACTAGTATTAGTTAAGTTTAAGTAATAAAACAGGAGGTCTTATAGCTAATAAGCAATAAGCTAGTAATTTGTTTTTTAAGGTGTTAGAAGTGGTGGTTGTTGTTGTAGTCAAAATAAGGTTTCCAGGAAAGCTTAAACTACTAAGCAATAATTAGGGTTAAAAATTTACTAAGGTACTAAAAAATAACACTAGTTAAAACGTGTCTAACGGCGATTGCTAGCCTATAGCTAACAATAGGATTATAGTAGAATTGCAATAGGATTATAACATAATGCAATTAAGAAGAGAAAAGACATGTACGTACTGCAGCAGGAGCCTGCAATACTTTATAAAGCTAAAGCTACTACTTTTTACTTACTGCTTTTTACCTTTTAAAAAGTACTGTATATAAATAATTTGCATACAATATACTACACTGTAATATAGCGCGCAACCTCTATAATAAGTATCTCTTTAACTATAACTTTTATTTAAAGTTAAAAAGCTTTCTTGTTATACGCTAAGCCCTTAAACTAGTCTAGCTTAAGCTAATTATACAGACACCTAAGTTTATTAACTATATACAAACTTAGCTTTTTTAAAACTTTTTTTTTAAAGGTATTAAAGGTGGTAGTTATTGTTGTAGTTAAAATAGAGTTTCTAAAAAAGTAAAAAGTAGCTGCCCTCTACTAATTAGTTGTAAAAGTTAAAAAAGATTATGTGTAGTTAACAAAATTTAAATAGTAAATAAATAAAGTCTACGCGCTAAGCGCTTAAAGTAAAAAAGCTTAGACTACTAAGCAAAATTAAGGTTAAAAAATTTGCTAAAAGTACTAAAAAATAACACTAATTAAAACGTGTTTAATAGTAATTGCTAGCCTATAGCTAGCAACAAGATTGCGATAGAGGTAGAGAAGGTAGAGAAGGGTAAAGATATATACGTTACTGCAGCAAGAGCCTGTAATACTTTATAAAAGCTTCTTGCCTGCTGCTTCTTACTTTTAGGATTTCTTACACTACATAGTACTGTATATAAATAACTTACATATAAATAATATAATACTTAGACTATTAAAACTTTATAATTATATCTCTTATAGATAACTTTGTTATATTTAATATCTTTACATATAAATAGATTATTAAGCTTTAACTTAGCTAGTTGTAAAAGAAATATAAGATTTATAAGGTATTTACTAAAACTAGCAAAGTACTTAAAATGCTCTACTTTAGTATTTTTTTTTTTTATTAATTATGTATAAGCTAAGTAAAGAGATTATATAACGTTAAAAAAGGCAATAGAGAAGAAAAAAAAAAAAAAAGTAGGCGTTTTATTATTACATGTATAGATTAAAAAGGAAAGCTATAATAGTGCTGCTTCTTTAATTTATCTAATATTACTTAGAACTAAAGGCTTAGTATAAGTAGGAAGTATAGATAGTATAGGCAGTATAAGAGCAGGATAAGGCGTGTTAAGTTAGGAGGCAATTTACGTTTTTATTTTGCTTTTCTTTATTTCTATTTAAAAATGCGACACACTAATTGCGTGCTAGTAATGCTAAATAAGAGGGCTTATATAAGCCTAGATACTTGTTATTAGTAATAAATTTTTTTTTACTAAAAAGGTATCTATAAAATATGTAGTTACATTAAAAGGTTGTCTTAAAAGGCTAAAGCCTAGCTAGTAATAAAGACTGTAGTAGGCGTATTACAGTCTTTAGCAGGCAGTACGCTAAAAGTATATAAAAAGCGTTAAGCTAACGCTTCTTAGAGAATTTATATCTAGCAGAAAAGTTTTTTAAGATAGCTACTAACGCCTAAAATAATACTAGCGCCTTATTTACTAAGAGTGTAAATGCTAAAGCAGGGCACCCTAGCTTAAAGAGCTATAAGTCTTAGTAATAAGCTATTTAGCTCTTAAAAATTGTAAACTACTAGTAAATTAAGCTTAATAGATCTGCGTAGACTTTTATAGTATTAAAAAAAAGTAAGAATTACTTCTAAAAACGCCTAGCGTAGTGCTAAAAATTTTACAACACTTACTAGAGTTTCTTAAAACTTTTTAGTAAAAATACTTTATTAAAAAAAAGTATAAAGACTTTCTATAAGAAGCTTGTTAAGTCTAAAAGATAAAAACTAACTTAGTTCTAACATAAATAGGGTAGGCATATATTGCCTATTATATAAACTTTTAAAAGCTCCTAAGCTTAAGGCACTACTCTCTTAGTTCTAGAACTATAATAAAAAGCTAATTATAATTTATACTATAATTGTAGTAGCTCTTAGAAAATTTTATTAATTTTAAATATACTTTAATAATCTTCTTAACTTTCTTAATAAAAAAAAGATCTCTTAAAACTACTAATTTAGATTTTATTTAGGTAGGCTAGCTAAAAAGAAATTAAAACTCTACTTTTAAAAGGCACTTATATAAAAAAAAATATTTTAAAGGACATTAAGCCTTTTTTTCTTAAAAAAGTAATTACTTATAAGCTTAATAAGAATAGCTAGTTTCTTAAGTATAAAGCACGTCTTATAGTAAGAAAAGACTTTTAAGTAAAGAACTTACTATACTAAAGTTATATAGTAACACTAGCTGCGCAATTCTTTAAGCTTACTATTATAATTATAGCTAAGTTTAACATAAAAATATAGCATCTTAAAATAGTAGGCGCATTTCTTAACGCTAATATTAATAATAGAATAATAGTCTTATGCAACCTGCTAAATAGTTATAAGTTTCTAAGCAAGTGCGTAAAGCTTAAAAAAGATTTATACAGCTTATAGAACTTATAATTTTTATAGTATAATAAGTTCTTAACTATACTATAGAAGCTTAGCTTGTAAGCCTTAAGTAAAAAGCTATGCCTTTTCTTTAATAATAATTACGCGCTCTTTCTAATATTTTATATAGATAATATACTCTTTATATATTATTAAACTTAGTAAAATAGAGCTTGTAAGCTCCTTAAATCTTTTAAAGACACTTACAAGGCTAAAAGTAAAGAAAAAGTAAGCTAGTTTCTAAATATAAAGATTATAAGAAATTGTTAAAAGTGTATAATATTACTACTACATAATACTTATATTAACAAAGTTGCTAAAAGTTATAGTTTAGACGCCTTTAGTAGGTCTTTTTACTCTTCTTTACTTTTAGAAGAGCTAGTTAAAATTTTAAAAAAGGCCCTTAAGCTCTATATTAAAACCTAATAAGAGCGCGTTTGTAGCGCGCTGTATATAGCTATTATACTACGTTATAAAGCTACTTACGCAGTTTCTAAGCTCTTTTACTTCCTTACTAACATTTTAAAAGCTTATATAAAGCCTTTAGATTACTTTAAATAATATCTCTACTTTATAAGTTATAAGAGGATTATATATAGTAATACTAATAATAAAAAGCTTACTATATATAAAGACGCGTCTTTTGTAAATAATTTAAAAACTTATTAATATTCTTAAAGCTATATTATTATGCTTATTAGAGGTTTAATTATATAAAGAGCAGCTTTTTAAGCTATAGTTATAAGCTTAAATATAGAAGCTAAGCTTCTTATATTAAAGTATATTGCAAAAAAATTTATAGCGCTTAAAAAACTATTTAAAGAGCTTAAGCTTATAGTTTTAAAAGCTTAAAATTTTTTTATAATAACTAGTAAACTACTAGCCTAGCTGTTTAAAAGTAAGAAAAGAGTACTACTAAGCTCTATTATATTAATATATAGAACATGTAGCTTTGCTAAAAACACGCTAAATGCTTGTTTTAAATTAAATATTTACTAACAGCTAAGATATTAGCTAACAGATTTACTAAGTACTTATTAAAGCAAGAGCTTTAATACTTTAAAAAGCTTATTAATATAAAATAAGGTTTTTACAAAGGATAATAGAAGAGAGAGAGTATAAAAAAGAAAAAAATAAATGTTTAATTAAAAGAGTAGATTAGCCCTCTACCCCTAGAGAACGTATAAAATTCTAAGAGAACAACTCTTTCCTAATAAGTATTTAGGTAAATAGGAGGTCTACTAGCTTATCTAATAGCTCCCTAACGCGTTAACAACGCGTAGAGAGACTGTTAGCCTTACTAGAAAATCTTTTCTAGTTATCTTTACTAGCCTTCTTCTCTTAACTATTAAGACCCTCTTTAGATTTTCTATTCTTAGCTACCTTCTTTAAAAAGATGCAAGTAGTAGCTTATAAGTTTTTTAGCCTACTTACTTTATAATGTATTAGTATAAAAAACTTAAAAAAAAATAGAAAAAAAGCTTATAACAGCGCATTTTTTTAGAGCTTAGTAAGAAGATTTTAGCTTAAAAATACATTAATTTAAAGACTTTAATTATTAGTAATAGCTTAGGTTTAAATAAAAATTATATATAAGACTATATAGGTATTTTTATTAAAGTACTACTAGTAGCAAGTTAAAGAGCTAGAGGCCTTGTTTTAATAAGCTTTATTAGAGCTGCATAATAAAGCGCTTTTAATACACTTAAAATAAAGCACGTTGTAATATATACTAAGTGCGCTTTAATAACTAAGAGTTGCTGCTAGAGTTTTATGCCTATAGGTAGTCTTAACTAAAGTTTTAACTTTACCTACACGCTCTCTAGATATATAAGCTAGTGCTATACTTAAAGTAGTACTAGTTAACTTAGCGTAAAAAGCGTGCTTAAGAAGTAGCTACGCTACTAGCAAAAGTAGTAATAGCAGTAGCAGCGAGGGCAAAGGCGCGGGCAAGAGTAAAGGCGGTAGAGTAGTAGCGGCGCGCGTAAAGGCATAGGCAGTAATATAAGTAGTAGTAGCTTTTTGCATTTTTTACTTTTACATAAAGTTAGTAACTAAGTAAAAAGAGTACTAAAATAGAGCTAAAAGCTATGTAAAAGTATAAAGTAGTGCATAGTAGCTAAGAAAGCTATTTAAAAGTATAGTAGCACTTATAAAAGTAATTAGTATTGCTTTTTAGAGTTTAAGTAAGTTGCTAAGTAATACTTATAGTAGCTATAGTAGTGTTAAATACTAAGCTTAAGAGGCTTAAAAATTTTTTATTATATTAGCGCTTTATGCTAAAGCTGCGCGTGTGCACTGTTTTATAAAACACACTATAACTATATAAAGCTCTATATAGCTAACTAAAGTCTTAGTTACCTAGAGGGTGTACTGCATATATTAGCTACGCGCCTTAGCTACAAGAATCTAGTTATAAGGCTTTAGGCCTAAGCGTTAGGGCCTGCGTAAAGCGCGTAGCGCTAAGCACTAAGGCTTAAAGACTTTACGCTAAGCTTAGAAACTTGTATCTAAGATTTATAAAACACTTACTGTACTTAAAGACATTCCTTTTAGCTTCTTAATTATTTTTATAAACTATAATATCTTCTTTATATATATAGAGCGTATAAAACGCTAGTTAAAAGATAAAATTGACTATTTAGTTCTTCTAAACTACTGTTACCCGCTCTTTGTTCCCTACACTTATAGATTATACATATATATAATAGCTGTACAATATATTATTTAGATAAGTATAAATTAGGATAGTTTTCTAAGAAACTAAAAGAAATACATTAATGTAAGTATTTATAGTACTACTGCTTAAATAGCATATGCGTAGTATATATATAAGATAAATAATACAGCTTATACTTCTATAAATATTAAAATCTAGAAGATTTTTTATAAATATACATAATGCAGTAGAGAGATTATAAAATTAGAACTTATATATGTAGAGAGGTAACAAAAAAAATTTTAAAAAAGTTGTTATTTTTAAAGCTTTATATTTCTATAACTAGAGAGCATATACCTAAAAAGATTAGTAATATAGAGATCTAAGAACTTCTTTTTTAAGACAGGCGGCTTTGTAAGCTGCTTAGTTAGCATAGTTACACTAGCAATCTCGCCTAAAATATAAGGAAAAAAAGGTAAAAGTAAATCTTAGTATAATCTTTTTACAAACAAGTAAAAACTGCTATAAAATATATAAATAAGATAATAGTAGTCTTTCTCTCTAGTGTGTTAGTTCTAATGTAATTACAAGTATAACTATTAATTAATTATAAAAAGCTTATTAATATGTGTTTTTTTAAGCTAAATAAGACTAACTTACTAATAATTAGTGCATAAAATAGATAATTATATAGTAGTTAAATAATACTTTTGTAAAGAAAAACTATAATTAAACAATACTTTAAATTAAGAGATATTTACTTAGAATTTTAGCTTATTATTATATTAAATACTACATTCTTTTAGTAATATAACAATACTTAATATAAAACTTATATAAATATTAAGTTTATTTTAAGTCTAAATTTTCTAGTGTTATAAGTTCTTCTTTAGTATATTAATAATAACTATGCCTTTTTTTTAAACTTTAAATACAACTTTTACTTATAAGTATAAATATAATAGATAGTTTTTTTAAGTATTATTATAAGTTTTCTATAAATAATTCTATATTATTTTAGTTAATAAGCTATTAACTTTATTTTAAAGACATTTACGTAAAAATTTAATTAGTATTTTTTAACTTTTTTAGAAATCTTAGTAAGATAGCTTAATTTAGGCTGTAGAGCAAATAAATAACTTTTTTAATCTTTTATCTTATATAAAGCCTAAGTTACAATTTCTTTTAGCATTCTTAGCATATTACTATAATTAGAAATAAGCAAATTTTGTTAATAAAAGAAATAAGCTTACTTATTAAGATAACAGTAACTATATACTATAAGAACTATACTATAAAGAAATTAAGTTAAAATAACTAAGACTAGCTTATATAGTAATAAACTTCTATACTATTACGTAATTAGCAATTACTTATGTAACGCTTATGTTTTTTACCCTTAAATTATACTCTAAGTAAATAAAGTATAAACCTTTAAGATTTGTTTACAATAAGCTTATGTAAGCTTATTAAATATAATTTTTAAGTTAAGATTTCTACATGTTTAAAAAAAGCTTTATTAAAATCTACTTTTACTTTATTGTTTTTTATATTTTAGGCAAGATTGCAGGCGCAACTATGCTAACTAAGCAGCTTACAAAGCCGAATTTCTTAAAGAAGAAGTTTTGAGCTCTCTATATTACTAATCTTTTTAAGTATAGTTTTTCTAGTTTTAGAAATATAAAGCTTTAAAAGTAACAACTTTTCTAAAAAAAAATTTTGTTACCTTTCTGTAAAAGTATAACTAGCCTTTATAGCATACTTGCTTTTATATTAAATATAACCTATATATAGTTGTTGTAGAGAACAAGAAGCTAGTAACAGTAGTTTAGGAGAACTAGATAGTTAATTCTGTCTTTCTATCTGCGTCTAAGACGCTCTTTATATATAAAAGAAATATTATAGTCTTTAAAGAGTAGTATAGAGCTTAGAAAAATTCCTTTAAGCTTAGTAAGTATTTTATAAACTTTAAATGCTTTCTTTTAAACTTAGCGTAAAGTCTTTAAGCCTTAGCATAAAAGCTTTAAGGCTTAGCATAAAAGCTTTAAGGCTTAGCGCTTAGTGCTATATACGCTGCGTAGGCTTTAACATTTATACCTAAAGCCTTATAGCTAAAGCCTTGTAGCTAAGGCGCGTAGCTAGTATATATAATACACTTTTTAGGTAACTAAGACTTTAGTTAGCTGTATAGAGCTCTATATAGTTATAGTGCGTTTTATAATATACAACACACGCGCAGCTTAGCGTAAAGTGCTAAAATAATAATAAATTTTTAAGCCTTTTAAGCTTAGTATTTAACACTACTATAGCTACTATAAGTATTACTTAGCAACTTATCTAAGTTTTTTAAAAGTAATACTAATTACTTTTATAAGTGCTATTATACTTTTATATAGCTTTTTAAGGCTACTACACGCTACTTTATACTTTTATATAGCTTTTTGCTTAATCTTAACACTTTTTTTATTTATTTACTAACTTTATATAAAAGTTAAAACTATAAAAAGCTACTACTACCTGCGCTGCCGCCTGCGCCTCTGCGCGTGCTGCCGCTACTGCGCCGCCCTCGCCCTTGCCTGCGCCCTTGCCCTTGCTACTGCTGTTGCTAGTAGCGTAGCTGCCCCTAAAACGCGCTTCTTATGCTAAGATAACTAGTACTACTTTAAATATAGTACTAGCCTACACGTTTAAAAGGCGTGTTAGTAAAGTAAAAACTTTAGTTAAAACTGCTTATAAGAGTAAAACTCTAGCAGTAACTACTAAGTGCTAAAGCAAACTTAATACGTATTATAATATACTTTATCTTAAGTATATTTAGAGCGCTTTATCTAGCAGCTCTAATAAAGCTTATTAAAATAGAGCCTTAATTTAATAAAAAATTTTATAAGTTTTTATATATTTTTTTTTTTTTTTTTGCTTTTACTAATAATTAAAGTTTTTAAATTACTATTTTTTATAGCTAAAAAGCTTTTTGCTAAGCTTTAAAAAATTACGCTATTATAAGTTTTTTTTTCTTAAGTTCTTTATACTAACAAATTATAAAGTAAGTAGGCTTAAAAGCTTATAAAATGCTATCTACATTTTTTTAAAAAAAGTAGCAAAAAGATTAAAGTTAAAAGAAAGCCTTAAAAGTAAAGTAAAAAAAAAAAAAAGTTAAAATAACTAAAATAAGCTTACTAGCTCTTCTAACAGTCTTCTTCTATATTATCTACGCGCTAAGAAGCTGTTAGATAAGCTAGTTAATCTTTTAGTTACCTAAAAACCTATTAAGAAGGGGTTATTTTATTAGAATTTTATTAGTTTCTTATAAGTAAGGGTCTAATCTACTCTAATAATTAAATCTTTATCTTTTTCTTTTTTATACTTTTTTCTTTATAATTCTTTATAAAACACGCGTTTTATATTAATAAGCTTTTTAAAGTGCTTAAGTTTTTGCCTTAACAAGTACTTAGTAAGTCTATTAGCTAGCATCTTAGCTGTTAGTAAATACTTAATCTAAAATAAGCTTTTAAAGTACTTCTAGCAGAGCTACGTATTTTATATATTAATATAATAAAGCTTAGTAGTTAATTTTTTTTACTTTTTAACAACTAGGTGTATAATTTATAAGTTATTGCTAAGGATTCTCTAAGCTTTTAAAACTACAAAGTAAAGCTTTTTAAATAGTATTTTAAAAGCTATAAATTGTTTTACTATATACTTTAATGCAAAGAGCTTAGCTTTTATAGTTAAAGTTGTTACTATAGCTTAATAAGCTAATTTCTTAATAATTAGACTTTTAAAAAGTATAATAATATAGCTTTAAAAAATTAATAGGTCTCTAAATTATCTATAAAAGACGCGTCTTTATATATAGTAAACTTTTTATTATTACTACTACTATATAGAATTACTTTATGCCTTATATAATAGAGGTATTATATAAAATAATCTACAGCCTCTGTGTAAGTATCTAAAAAGTTAGTATAAAAGTAAAAGAGCTTAAAAACTATGTAGGCAATATTTAAACACAGCATAATAGCTATGTACAGCGCGCTACTAATATACTTTTAGTAAGCTTTTATTTAAAGCTTTAAGGCCTCTTCTAGATTTTTAACTAGCTTCTCTAAAGGCAAAAGAGGTTAAGAGAACCTGCTAAAAGCATTTAAGTTAAACTTTTTTATAACTTTATTAATATAAGTGTTATATAGTAGCAATATTATGCGCTTTTTATAATTTCTTATAAATCTTATTTTTAAAAACTAGCTTGCCTTTTTATTATTCTTAACTTTGTAAGTGTCTTTAATAGATTTAAGAACCTTTTAGGCTCTAGTTTAGTAAGTTTAATAATATATAAAAAGTTTATTATTTATAAAGAATATTAAAAGGAGCTTATAGTTTTAAGTAAAAAAAAGGTATAGCTCTTTAGCTAAGGCCTATAAGCTAAGCTTCTTTAGTTTAGTTAAGAACTTATTATACTTTAATAAAAGTAATTTTTTAAAGCTATGTAAAGCTCTTTTAAGCTTAAGGCACTTACTTAAGCACTAATAACTATTAAGTAGGTTTTATAGAACTATTATTCTATTACTAATATTAGTGTTAAAAAACGCGCCTACTATATTAAGCTGCTATATTCTTATATTATACTTAGCTATAACTATAATTATAAGCTTAAAAACTTTTATAGCTAGTGTAACTATATACGTTTAGTGTAGTAAGTTTTTTGCTTAGAAGTTTTCTTTTCTTATAAGACGTGCTTTGCATTTAAAATAGTAGCTATTTTTATTAAGCTTATAAGTAAATACTTATTTAGAAAAAAAAGTCTTTAAGTTCTCTAAAATTCTTTCTTTTTCTAGGTGCATTTTAAAAGTAAATTATTAATCTATTTTTAGCTAGTCTGTCTAAATAAAATCTAATATTAGTATTAATAAAGGTTTTATTATTTATTTAAAAGCTTTAGAAGCTTATTAAAATATTTTTAAAATTAATTAACTTTTTTAAAAGCTATTACTATTATAGTATAAACTATAGTTAGCTCTCTATTATAGTTTTATAATTAAAAAAGTAGTACTCTAAGCTTAAAAGATTTTAAAATCTTATATAATAAGTAGTATATGTCTACACTTTCTACGTTAGGACATTTTTTCTAAGCATTTATTACTATTAGTAGAGTGTTTTTGTAGTGCTAGCCTAGTTAAGAGCCTATTTAGCTTTTACAGCATTTAGCAAGTTAAATACAGCTAGCGCGCTGTTTACTTTAAGTATTTCTAGCCTCTTAGCTTCTATTTAGCTTATTTACTACTTATTATACTAAGCTTATAGTTTTATAGTTCCTAGCTTTACTTTTTTAAAGCTTACCTAGTACTTCTAGCGTGTTACTATTTAGTTAATAGCATTTATTTGCGCTAGTTTAAGCTTTAATTACTTAACTTAGCTTATTAAGAGTTTAGCTTAATCTATTAGTAAGTCTTATTATAGTTAAAGCTAGTAACTACTTATTAATAGTTGCGTAAACTGTATTTTATATATACTATAAAGCGCGCGTGTTTACGGCCTAGTTTATATACCTTGCTTAATATTTTTTAAGCATTTTATTATAGGCATTAATCTTTTTTTTAGAAAGTTTTTTATAAGCACTTAAGGCCTTAAAAGTAGCTTTATTAATATATTTATAAATATAATAGCCTTTAAGTTAATATAATTTTAAACTTCTTAGGATTTAGTATTAAATTTTAGCTAAGTATACTAGGTAGTCTAGCTTACGTAGCTTAAACGGCGTACAAATGTAGTAATTAATAGTAATATTATGCTATAATTAGTAAGTAAGTTAAAAGGTGTGTTTAAACAAATTAAAAAGTTTAAACTACTACTAGTATACTTTAAGTTTAATAAATAGAATTTAAACTACAGTTTAAAGCGCTAGGCTTATAACTATAAAAATTAAAGAACTAGTAACAGTAATTTAAATAAACTAGATAGTTATTTTTATCTTTTTATCTACGTCTAAGACGCACTTTATAAAAAAGATTTATTATAGTTTATAAAAAGTAGTATAGAGCTTAGAAGGATTTCTTTAAGCCTAGTAAGTATTTAGTAAAGTTTAAATTCTTTTTTTTAAACTTAGTATAAAGTCTTTAAGCC
Organism: Alternaria gansuensis; assembly: GCA_009289805.1. NCBI lineage: Eukaryota > Fungi > Ascomycota > Dothideomycetes > Pleosporales > Pleosporaceae > Alternaria > Alternaria gansuensis. Next base: position 290 of record WBOK01000045.1, on the reverse strand, counting down.
TTAGCGTAAAAGCTTTAAAGCTTAGCGCTTAGCGCTATACACGCTACGCAGGCCTTAACGCTTGTGCCTAGAGCCTTGTAGCTAGAGCCTTGTAGCTAAGGCGCGTGGCTAATATATGTAACAGTTGTTATAAAGTCTTATAAATTTAGTATATAGCCTTTTTTAAACAAACGCCTAAATTACTTAAAACTACTAAGAAAAGTAATATTTATTTTTAAGGTGTCAAAGGCGGTGGTTGTTGTTGTAGTCAAAATGGGGTTTCCAAAAAAAGTGAAAAGCAGCTACCCTCT